>OMKZ01024470.1:0-21211 GCA_900302535.1 Neoniphon sammara
CTCCCCCCCACCCCCTTTCTCTCTCTCTCTGTCTCTCATTCTCATCAAGCTTCACTATATAAATGCAATGAAGTCAAAATGCCATTAGAAAAAAAAATGTTTGAAAATGATGGTTTTACAATTCACCACATTCGACTATAGGCTTCATGCATGAATATTCATGATGTGAATTTAACAACCACGTAAGTAGGCCAGATTCAAACTTCACTTTTCCCTTGTTACCAGTCAGATGCAGTGGCTGATGCCTTTCTCTTCAGGCTCTTTAGGAGATACTGTATTATGCTTTGAGTACTGGGAATGATATGCAGAGGCTAATTAATCTTCTTGAGTTACGCTAATTAGAAAAATAGTGGCAGACCTCTGAATATAGGACAAATTGAAGCCTGACATGACAGAACATTCCTCATCAGAGACGTTTTGTGAGAGAAGTGGTTAGTCCTTGTGACCGCCAGAGATGGACAACTTACATATATTTATTGGATTTTGATAATGAAATAACAGTAATTCCGTAGCACTCAGTGAACAATAAATATACACCAACTTGGAGGCCATTTTGTCCATCAGTTTTCAGACATGTGTAAAATGGCTGCCATTTCATCGAAGGCTCCTTTGCTTTTTTATCTCAAGACTTAGTGCTCACTTAAATCTTAGCTTCTCCCTAATTTTGTATTGCTAAAGATCTCATACTGTTGCATTATGCCTCTTGGTTATAATGTAGATCAGATTTCAGCTACATATATAATTCATTTCTGAATAATGGCCTCCAGTATTAGAGAATATTACAATATTTGGTAATCATTAATAAGTCATACTCTCAGACTTTCTCTGCTCATTGTTTGATGAGAACTTTAGATTCATGGCAAATTATTTCATGTAATATGAAATCATTTTGAGAGCAAGTGTCATATGTCAAATTTATGTTTGCATGTTCGTGCATGCAGTTAGTTTAATACTGAAATGCATGTTAAAAGCCAATGGGCCAAAACTTTACGTTTAATGGTACAGTTATGTTTACAGGAGCCAGTTGAACTGCTTGATTCATTCAATATTGGAATTTCCTCTTTTTGTGGATCTGTGGATTTCTGTTTTTCTTTTGGGGAAAGGCAGCTGTTGTGTTCATATTTTATCCTCATGGTGTTATAGCCTATTGTAGTTAATACTTGGTTTTTGTCTGTGTGTGTGTGTTCTGAGTGTGTGTGCACTGGGGTGTCCGGGGAGATGGGAGTATCCAGGATAGAGGAATTGAAATTTTAATGATGAGCAGCACCACCATACTGATGTCCGCGGAACACCTCGGACAGCTTAAATATCACCGCTAATTAACACAGAGAGGTGGGCTGTCACACACATGATGGATGTTCGGGGAGCAGATCGCTGCTTTCAACCAACCGACGATTCCTTTATTAATCAAAGGCTGAGATGAAAAGGCGCTCCCACACCTCAGGGAGAGGGAGATAGCAGGAGCTATTGTTGGGAGGGTTTCAATCATTCACTGTGGGCCTGTGAGGTGTTTGATCAGAGGGCATCCAAACATGTGTAGGAGACAGAATATTTCTGCTGCTGAGCACTTGTTTTTGTAAACCTCTGAACCATCCATATGGTGACAGAGCCACAGTATGTACAGTCAGCTGAGATTTACTGCTTGTTGGTGAAATTTCCTGTTGGGACCTTATTTTTTTTATCCCGCTGACAGGAGAGGTGTGTATGATGAGGGTTAGCTATCAGTCTTTTTGAGAGCTCTACTCCCCGACAGTCGGCCAGACTGTGGATAAAGCAGCACTCCTACGCTCTGGACTGACTCCATGACCAGTCTGTCTTGCAGAGATGATTTCAAACCTAGATGATTTCAGCACTTTGTGTATGAAGATGAAGTGGTATCTCCCCCACTCTGATCTCCTCCCCATCTACCTCACTTAAGGAGGTCCATTGTTAAGTGCTGGGGGCCTGTGGGTGCTGTAAATCAGGCTGCAGTGGGAGGGGATGTGTCCCATGGGGCAAAGCGCACACTCCCAGCAGCCTTCAGGCTGATCTCATCCTGCCTGTCCTGACGCTTTAATTAAAGAACTGGTCAATAGCAGAAAGGAAGGTGCTACGGGGTATAATCTGTACTTCCTACTGTACAGACTGATGTGTCAATACACGTGCAGGCAGAATGATGGGGCAGTGTGTTTGAAGAAAGTCTTCCCTGAAGCACGTGGTGATTAAACATGACTGGACTGATAAAAGTTAAGCTCTTTACACAACAAAGCTCGATCCCAAATCTTGACAGTTCACTAAACTTGGCTTATTTTCTCACCTAAAAAAAACTCCTTATCACCATGTTTTTACCAAATCATATTTCTTCATACAGGATTACATACATGATTTAAACTCTGTAGGCCTACCACTTACTTGAATACATGTGTAAACTAGAGAACACTTGGCTCCAGTCTTAAAGTACATTAAGACTACTTCTTAGTCTAAAGCAATGTGGGGAAGAGACAATCGCCAAGGATACACCTCCCTCTTGTGGTGCAACTAAGGCCCTGTGTAAACCGTCTACAGTGACAACACTGTATTACAGTGTGTAGTAAGTGATGAGTAACTGCTTTTATCTCACATAGGTTAAATCACTGGAGATATTTAACACTCACAGCACTGTGTGATACTGCTGAATTATCAACAAACATGTTTTAAAAGAGTTCCTTCATAATCAATATTGTGGTCAACAGAAATTTGGTGCCCAACTCATGTGGTCATGGATGCCATCTGCTGACACAAGTGGTGCATTGCAATTTCTGAAAAATGCTTACAGATTTTATCACTACTTGGGACAAGGAATAAAATTTTAAAAATCATACACTAATTTTGTCTTGACTGGGACCCAAAGTTGACCAGTAGGAAGATTTAAAATTTTCACCATAAATTCTGATGAAAAACTTATTATATAAACTTATATATTTTAGGTTCCTAAAGCCAAGTCCTCTAGGTATAATTTAGACTACATCTCAATCTGGAATTGCAAGACAATTATTTTGAAAATGTGGGTCCAAGGAAAAAAAATATTTAAAATCACTGATGTAGTACATATGAATAACATTCACTTGTTTAAAAGAGTAACAGCTTTATTCGAGGTTTAGGGCCTAACTCTGCATTTACTACAATGACTGACTGGGACAAAATGGACTTCAGTTCACCTCTGAAATGACAAAAAGCAGAACTCATTTCATAAAAAAAAAAAAAAAAAACAATAACAAAAAAATGCTCTTTACCAAAAACAAATTTATACAAAATCCTCTGATTCAATTCCATCATGAGGATCACAAACTCATGCCAAAGGAAAAAAGATAAAAAAGAAAAAGAAACTAATCCTGGCCACTGCACTAGTGGCAGCTTTTGTTCTCTATTCCTAATGAACAGTGAGTCCAAGGGAGACTCACCATGCCCTTTCTGTTCGTCCTAACAAACATCAGACTAAGGATCATGATCTTGTGAAGACTCTGATTTCCATCTGGAGTGTGGGTCCCGTACATACTATTCTCTATTCCTAATACAACTTAAAATATATATTAACTTCGTAAGCAGTAAAAAAACTCAGTGATGGATCCCAAACTCTTTTACATTATCTAACAGTCTGACAGCAATGGAACTACCACTCTACTATAAAACTGTCTCAGTCTAAACAGTTAACAGCTGTTAAAATTCATGTCTCCTCTACTTTTGAGCTAGCATCCTCTGTCCAGTGTTTACAGACCTACTTAACTGTCACGTTGGAGAGGCCTGAACAGATTCTAGATTGACAAAACATCATGTGGACCCACCAAATACGATTAGTCATCTTCACTGAAGATGCCAGAGGTTGAGTTAGAGATAATAAAAAAAGACAGCACTGTACAGTGAGTGCTAGATTTTAAAACATGCATCCACATTACAATCAGTGCAGGTCAAGACGGAGGTCAGCTCTCAAAATCTATGGATGAGACCTGAGTTAAACCGGTCGTTGATTTTTTTCCCCCAAAGATGTGGGCTGTTTTGTGAGCACTGAATAAATTTAGTCAAGACCAAGAAATTTTCCGCAAAGAACAGGCCTGTCTTCACTGAAAATACCTGTAGGCCTAGGACTTATCTTGATCCAGCAATGTGAAAACAGCCTTACCAACAGCAGTTTAGACAGGATTTCATGGGCTATTCAACTGATTCCAGTATGGTCAGGCAAAATTATTCCATCACAAGTAATTCTTTGAGAAGATTTAAAACATCGTGCTGATCAAGGTCTGAATGTGGGCTCACAGCTCTTTGCCTCACTTACCTAAAACACATTTTAAGGGTAAAACACTGAACAGAGCGTATGATTACTGTGTCAGGAAAAAAAAAAAGACTGGCAATGTTTTTTATGAAGAGTGGAGCTAGAAAACAACAAAATGATGAGTTCTAGAGTTCAGGGGGTTATTACAGAAGCACTCTGCCTTTAAAATGATGATCTCCACTTCAGGTGTAGGAACTGCCAGAGGGGCATTTCTTACACCTAGTTAAAAGTTTACATGGGAAGACTGACTTGCTTTAGTTTTGGGCATTTTAAACACTAAGATTAAAACAAAACAAAAAAAACAGTAACAATCAATCAGTGCTGCTCATACAAAGCCTGTCAGCCTGTCACTATGTTCATTACTGAAGTTGATACAGTAAGAGTTTGTGAACTAGACGTCCACATTATG
The DNA here is from genome assembly GCA_900302535.1 of Neoniphon sammara. Taxonomy (NCBI): domain Eukaryota; kingdom Metazoa; phylum Chordata; class Actinopteri; order Holocentriformes; family Holocentridae; genus Neoniphon; species Neoniphon sammara. Next base: position 4,695 of record OMKZ01024470.1, read on the forward strand.
ATATCATTCATCATCTGTGACACCTGTGTACACATTTAAAACCATTCAGAATACAGGGCACTATATAAATGGTGTGCCACCATTGGCTAGTAAAACCATCACTGCAGTAACAAGCCCAGGAAATGAGATGCGTTTAAGATTTGCATCCATAATGGAAAAAACAGTAACTTCTCTAATCTTATTCTTTTGAAAAAATTATAAAGGACCGTCTAGATTTTACTCTGCAATAACCCCCCCAAAAATGTTTGAACCAGTGTTATCACAAAGTATAAAAAAGTTAGTTTCAGATGTATTAAGCACAAGACATCTACTGAGTAGGTGTGCTATTACTGCCTCAAAGCAACATAGGCCAAAAGCTATTTGTTCAGACCATTCACTAATTAGCACTAGCTAGAATACCTTTAGTAGCACAACAGAACCACAATAAGCAGGACTTGAACACTGAAAGGCCATATGAGTCCGTGCGTTCAGCAAAGTCCTCTAGTGGAGTTCTTGTCCATATGATGCGGCAGGCACTGCTGGGGCTGTTTGCAGGGAGGCAGTGTGTCTGACAAGTACTGCCTGATGGTTAAGCGTCACAGACCCTCAATGGTAAAAGAAATTCAAGGTGTATTATGACCAGAATACACACTGACTGCACAATAGGTACCAGTTCACATAGTCAAAAATACTTCCCTGCAACCTTTCATCAAGACTAGATGTGTGCGTTTGTCATTCATTTATTGCCGTAGTAACATGACCCGTTGTCCAAGACCCTGTCTAAGTCCTTCCCCTTCTGCCTGTACCATGAATGTAACAATAAAAAAAGAGATGAAAAATAAAATGAGTACAAAATCCACCATCCAGCTCTGGGTGTGTGCTGGCGAGAACAAACAAAAGTTTGGTTGTCTTTAAGCCAGGCCGCTTTGACGCTGCAGTGTGCGGCGGTACTGAGCTGTGGACTGCTGCTGTCTTTAGGGTTTCTCTGGAGGTTCTGGGGGTCAGACAGTCAGGCGGTTGTTGGAAGGTTGTAGGGGGCTCCAGGAGGCTGTGTGGGCGGGGGGGTCCTGAGAGTACCCAGATGCTCGACTGTCACAGCATGACTGATTCTCCTCTTTGCTCATCCCCACTGTGCACAAGCGCCGGTGCCTCAGCAGCCTGTCTGTCCGTGAGAAGTTCTGGAGCCAGGCAGAGAAAAATGTGTTTCAGTTGAGCTAGCAGCAGACTGCTAATGATACTGCTAGGAGAGCTGGACGTGTGTAATGTTATGGGATGCCAACAACAGTGAAGAACCGTGCAAGTACATGGATAGCACATTAGTTTCACAGAGAGAATGGCTCACTAACCTGATGGCAGCGATCGCACTGATAGGGCTTCTCTCCACTGTGCACTCTCTTGTGTCTGTCAAGGTGGTAGCGCTGAATAAACCGCATGTCACACGCATCACAAGCAAAGGGCTTTTCCCCTGCAAACAATCACAGGTGAACTTTTTATCATGAAAGCAACCATTGGATATTTTCCTGGATATTTTTTACTGCTTGCATTACATTAGTGATATAATACCTGATTAAGATGCACAATGTAAAATTGTCGAGGGTCAATTTAAGTGAGATCCCTTTAAATTCAACTGAGAGAAAACACACAATATGTATTTTAATGGTTGAGTCTACATGGGGCTCATTATCGACGTTACTCACTGATAACTTACATGCTTATTACATGTTTTTTTCCCATTCCATCTAAATGTTCTCACTTGAATCAATCCTCGGCAATTCTGTATAATGGACCTTTAATTCATCCATGGGGTAAAATCTGTTTTTGTATGCCCCCTTCACAGGGAGGTCAGAGGACAGGGTAGACTACAGAAAAGTCTCCCAACTAGGGATTCAGTGTCTTGCTTAAGCTCAACAACATGAAAGTTTGTACCAAGTTTCTCCAGGGGAAAAGTGGTCTTAATACTCATAATACCAACCTGTTGTGTATATCTAAATACTAAGTTCAAAAGACATAGGAAGACCACATTGCAACGAGGAGAAAGGAGACATATTCACCTGTATGTGTCAGTATGTGTCGCTTGAGGTGGTAGCTACTCCGGAATGCTCCATAGCAATGGTCACAGATGAAATTCTTCTGGACTTTCAGGGAATTGTCGTCGCCCATATCCATTTGTGGAAGCATAGGCTAACAAAATTCACAATGTTAGCTGTAACTTTCAAATAGCAAAATAGGTAGTCTCTGCATTTTGCTTTTCAAAACACACTTTTGAAACAATCCTTACCTCCACTTTCTCCTTAACTTTGTTGGAAGCCCCAGATTTTTTGTGCTTTTTCTTGGGTTGCATATTCTGGTTCGCCTGCATGTCCTTTTCATCCATCATTCTTGATGAGTGGTAATCCCCGTCCTTTCGGATCAACTTGAGGAAGAAACAATGGTAGTATGTCAGTTTGCTTAGCAATGACTTTGTTATCCGTGCATGCAATCAAATATTCATGTATGAGTACATTGTATCGTATCACATTGTATCATATCATATAATACAAGCACAATGCAGAAATACATCAGTGTTTCCATGGGAAGAGTCCCACTGTGGATTTAAAGCTATAGGTGGCTACAGCTTATAGGTGGTTGGTTTTCTGGTTTGGTGTTTAACTTGACAAACATAATGTCAAGAGGCTGCTAACTTTTGATTTGTTCATTAACACAAAGTTTAGAAATCACAGTGTTAGCAGAGTGTCTGAGGGACCCTGTCATTATTTTCTCCAAACAAAGAAAACAAAGAGGCTCTTGTGGTGAGTGTGGGGCTCTGGCTGGTGTCTCTCTCACCAGGGGTGGACAGCTCCCAGCAGAGGGATGGCCCATGTGGCTGTGGTGCGGCTGGCCGTTGTGACCCTGGTGCCCATGGCTGTGGCCGTGGCTGTGCTGTGAGTGGGTCTGGTGGCTCTCAGGACTGTCCCTCTGCCCCTGGCCCAGCGGTGACATCATCTTCTTCTGGCCTGGAATGCTGTTGGCTTGCATCAGTGCCATGCTGGACAGCACTGCCTCGCAGCCCAGCAACCCAGCCTAGCAACACAAACAACAGGTCAGAGCAGGGAGAGGGGGCCATGGGACTCCTCACAGAGACAAGGAGTCAGGGAGAGACTGAGGAACAGGGGTAACGAAGAAGATGCACTGGCCCAGGACTGGGAACACAAAGACTAAAACTATGATGGTGATTCTGGAGATGAGGAGACTTCCACTGACCCATTTCATATGGTCTCGAACAGAGTTGTTGGAATGGTGTGTCATCGCCGTGGTTTGAATGCGTGTGTGTTTGGGGGAACAGAGGGGGCTTCACTCAGGATGAGGGGTGACAGAAGAGACCACACCCACCCAAATCATCAGGGGCCAAAGTCTGAAAGTAGAGGCATGACAACATGAGGCTAGGATTTCTACATGTTGGAATCAGGAACTGGGAAGCCAGACCAATCTGTTTAGGTTTAATCAGTCATCAAATCTGGATCTTAGCAGAAATTTAGGACCAGTTACAGACTTGAAGAAAGCCCCAATGGTTTGGTGCATGCCAAATGTTCCCATGGTCAACAAAAAACACATGGCTGTCAGGTAAACGGATTATACTTTAATGATCAAAGAAAAGAAGGAAATCTGATGGAGAAGATGAAGACAACATAGCCTTTCAAAAAAAGGACATCTACCTAGATCTAATACCCACATTAAGCTAACAAATACTTTTGGAATGAGATGACATGCACAAGTACAAAAGGATAAGGTTTCTAAAATAAAATGTGTGGTTCTGTTTAAAAGGAAGATTGTTTAAACCTGCTCCAAGACAGAGATTTATGTATCCTGAATTGTTTTAGGTATCCTAAAACAGAACTGCCAACATTGTTACAACTGTCAGATTTCATTAGTGTTATTGTCTATCCAGGTTTGGCCAAATGCTCTTGCTTAATAATCTGAAACTTGAAAGCATTTTTTGTATAGTCTGGCTTGGCTGAGTCTACTAGGCTCGTCGTGTTCTCCAACACAAGTGAACTGATGAGGGACAAAATCATGAATCATTATTTCTCTAAACTGTGAACAGTGTAGGCAGAACTTGAAAAAAAAAAAACACCTGAGACAGCAAGTTGTTTTCATGCCTACTTTAACTGGTTCAACAAATTGTATAGTATGCACCAAGAAGAGAAAGATCTGAGCTGTGTACATTCTGTACCTTCTCTAGACACTTAAAAATGCATTTTGAAAATATTAATGATTTAGATAGCATATTGTTTAATACACAAGCATAGATATTATAGACAGAGCCCTTAGTTGAGAGATGTTTGGATTATAGAAAAATAAAATTAGCTTCTTTAGTTACAAATACACAAAAATAAATAATCAAAGAGGTGGATACTATAATAGAGTTCTTCTTCAATGAGAGGCTTTCCAGAAATATTATTTAAACACTGTCACACCAGATGGCCTAAATGTAGAGGTAGATCTCTCTTTAATTCTATAAATTTGTATCTTGTAGGCAAACATGTTTGATTCCTCTATGTGCATCATTATGCTCTATATAGATGTCAGGCAGCCACACTTTATTCTCTCACGTGACCTGTTGATGTACACGAGTGGACTGGAGTTCACAGTCCTTTTTACTTTGCCTGAAGTGGAACTGTTTGGTTATTATGTGCATTTTTCCTGCACACTTGAATTTGTTCTGTCCTTTGAAGATGAGACACAGTTTTTGATCTTCTGACAGTGTCCCATTACTTTATTAAAATTACATGTATTTGTAAACAACAATGCTAATTTTTATTTCCCTGTATGTTCTCTGCCCTTTGAGGTCCATCTTCATCAAGACCTTTTTGTATAATTGATGTTTGGATTGCCATTGAAAAGAGGTGTGATTTTGTCACCTACAAGTATGATACAACAGCTTAAAAAACTGCAGCAAAAACTCAGGCAGGCAGGCAATTCCTGCTAATCAAGGCAGAGAACTATAGCAGGAAAAAACAAAACTCCGCCACACCCCCTTTTTCTTTCTCCTAAGGAAAAAGATACAAAAGGGACAGCGGCAGGTTGGCTTTTAAGTTAAAAATAAACTCAGTGATTAATTGTTTCATCCTTGCTATGAAAAAGATGGTAACTGAAGGGTAACTGGCATTATATCTTTGGTGCCACTGAGACACATAAGAGCAGAGCATACAACTCCGAACTGTTCCAGGCTGGTTATCCTCCAGATAAGTTTGCAGTCTGAACCCTTCAGTGATAAAACTCAAAGTACACCTCAGGCATCTTAGAGAGGAATTCATTGGCAGAGATAGGCCTACAAAAGCCTGTGTAATTAACGGTGAAACTGAAATTTGCATGTAACTCAAAAAGTACAGATCATACAAATGTAAATCATTCTTTGGGGTTTTGTTGCACTCTCTCATCAGTAGGCATACGGTTTGGGGTTTTTGCAAAAGCAAGCATATTGATCAGCCAAATATGATGTCCAATGATTTCAAAAATGATCCATCTAGTAAACAGTAAGCTTCACATCCTACAAATGACTGAACTGCTCTATACCCTGTTAGCAAGCTGAGCATCTCCGAACAAGTGATTTTTATTGGTCAATGGGACAATAACGACAGAACAATGAGAAACGCTGTTTGATAATAGCTAGGCAAGCTTATTTAGAGCTTGGGTTTAAAAATGTGAAGAATAGCGAGAGTCCCCACTTGATAAGATAGTAGTAGCTAGCTTGCTAGCTAGCTAACAGTTAGGCTTTGGGACAACTCTCGTCTGACTGTGTCCTGAGAACCCCCACCCCCCGCCCCAGACAACACAACAACAGCGAGGCAGGGCGTGCGGTTGAGCGCCGACTACAAAATAACAACACTCTCTCTGGCTGTAGTTGTAACAAATAAAAAAAGTTGTGCATTACAAAACGTGGAAACAGTCGCAAGTAAGATGTGCAAGAAAATGGTCTGCTTACCTTTCGATCTTAAGAGTTAAGCAGATTATTATTTCTTGTCGCACTTCCAATTTTTCTCAGTTTACAAACACTGACAGGAAACGCTACCGGAAATCGTCCCGGGGGAGAGTACTGATTGGTCAGACGCTTGCTCACGTGGTTTAAGCGGGACGACCCACATTTGCGGCCATGTTTGGAAGGGAATGGTGTTGGAAGCAAGCAAAAGGGAGTTTGGCTATGAGTAATGTCCAAAGCCAAGTAAAGCAAAGAAAATGAATGGGATCAACAGCCATAGGCGCAGTGTTCAGTGGCGTGCAGAGATTCTCTCACGGGCAAAATATTTAACAGCACCACATCCCCACAAATAGTAGGGTAGAATTACAAGGACCATACACCCCTAGCCCTGGGGTGAAAAAATCCCTTGGGGAAAAAAAGTAAATAATTAAGTAAACATCCTAAATAAATAAACAAAACCTACTTTCAAAACTTTCAAAAACTGGATTTAGAGTTGACAATTTCTATCCATTAAAGTTACTGAGTTTAATCCATCTTATTGGGCAGTTTTCAAAACATGCATAAAAGCCCACATTTAGATGAAAAACACAAAGAACACACACATATACACATTTTGTCACTTGGTTACACAAATAAATACACAATCCACAGTTCACCTTTCAAAACAGTTAGAAAAGGGTAGCTTATTCTACAGTACTTGAGGTAGGCCATTGTAAAAAAAATAAATAAATAAATAAAATAAATAACTGTAGATTAAACTTCTTAACTAAGCTCATCTTGAGTTGTGTAGGCTATTTCATTTGATGGATCAGTAATTGTATGGAAATAAAATAAGTCATATAGGTAACCAATTTGTTTACTACTACTACTACTACTACTACTACTAATGATCATATAACAGCAACATAATTTATGTTGACAAGTCAATTGTATGCGAGTACATCAAAAGTGCACAAATAAATTAGAGTAAATTAAACAACTGTATAACCACATTACAAAGTGCATATGCTCTATAACCTATACATTATGGTTAAAATTACTGACATTATCCATTATTAAGGGTTATGTTTCTGCCAATCCGAACTATTGCCATAGTTACACTATACTAGACAGACAAATCATAGCAAATTAACCCTCAGTAAAAAAGTGTTTCAATGCACTCTATGCACCAAGAGGGCTTTAGCCAATAAAGAATAACTGGCCCAAACAACAGCAACAACAACTGAATAACATCTCTATCAGATATGATCCTGTGTTCCCTATGCAGGAGAAATTTTCCTAATTGTGATTTAGTGTTCTCTAAAGCCCCTTTTGGATGGGATACTTTCTACATGATAGGTGCAGTAGCGTAATTGTGCCTATTAATTGAGCTATTCATTCATTTTAATCCTGTCCGGAGTGACCATGCCGATGATTTCCCCTTCCACCCCAGTATTAATTTTGGCTCCAATTACTGAGTGCACACTGAGTGGTGTGCTAATTCTATTCCTGTCTGGAGAGATACCACTGTGTTTCAATCTATTTACAGATGATGGTGCCAACTGCACTACTTCCTTTTGCCAATGCAAAGCCAATGATGAAAGCCCAAGTGCCTCAGACAAGTATGGCAGTCAGATTGAACCAGGTGGCAATAAATGATGTGACCAACTTATTTGGCATCCACAGGCCAAAGACTGTCTTTGTTCTAGATTCCATCAAAGAGGGATATGAGAAGAAATCTGTTTAGCCTATGGGTTTTGGAGCCTTAAATGGTAGTCACTTACCAATAATAGTTCTCTCAATCCACCACACTGACTGCTGTAACCACAAAGGCTAGTTAAGTGTGGTCATTCGGGCTCTTATAGACCACACTTGGAATTTCATGGACTTTGATGCTGGGTGGCCCACAAAATATCATGCCTTTGTTTTTGAAAATTGTAAACTTTGCATATAGCTGGACACTATTTTTCCTGCTTTCATCAAGTCCATTTAAAGCATGGACATCCCTGTCCTTGTAGTGGCTGACTACCTACAGCTTAACTTTTGTAGACCACAGTATAATGACCACACAGAGATTTAAATGAAAGCTTGAGCAGAGCTTGCATCCATCTGTCCATCCATTGCATTCATTTGGCCACCTGAACTATAGGTGGTGCTGGCTTATGAAAAGAAAGGATTCAATACAAAAATGTTAGTCTGTCACATGGCATTAGTCTCACATAATGCTGAAAGGCAAAGGTGTTTGACTGTCAATAAAAAAAAATCCAAATAAAACGATCATGAACTATTTAGCACTGAAGTATGAACTTTTTCTTTCCTACAAAACTGTTTAGTAAGACAGCGGTTGTTAACCAAAGCAACTATCATTTCCAAATGACACCTCTATTAAATGTTTAGCATTGAGGTAGGATCTTTATTTCCTTCTGTTCAAAAATCATCCCATCCTTTTTCCTCAAACAAACTATTTAAAATAAAAACATTTGTTTTGTTATGAGAAGGCTGGAGTAATTTTTATTTTCTCAAGAAAGCATAAATTAAAAAAGTCCAAAACTACTCTACTAATTATTGGTCTATAATGTGATATTGTATGAATTCAGCAAGCTTGTTCTTGATATGAGAGCAAATGTCTCTCATAAAGAAGTAAAAAGATTTTCACATAAAAATAACAAACCTAATTCACAGCAAAACTTCATCTTGTTTTCTTACTAACTGTGACTAATAAAATACAGCTTTTCAAGAACTGTGGGCGTTTTTTTTTAATTTTTTTTTAGCCTAACCCCACTGGCACATGAAAACCTTATAATTCTCTGCAGGTTCGGAAATTCAAATTGTTTCGGCGGGCTTGACGTCACTATGTCACTCTGTGGGTCGTCGTTGTTTAGCATGTTTAGCAGCAAAATGTCCTGAAAAATATGATAGTGGGGCACAACTTAATAAAAGTGGCGAGACTGAAAAAACAGAATTTATTAAAAAAAGGATCCCAAAATTGTCCTGTATTTTCACTCAGCCAGGTGAGCCTGGAGAACCACAGCGGGATCTCAGCGTAACAGCTAACGGCAAACTGACGCCCTGCTAGCCTAACTTAGAACAACTAACTTTATACTACAATTCATAAGGAGAGGGAAACTACAAATGTAATATTTCCAGATGCTGATATTGCTTTCCGACTCTTTCCGAAGTTGTCTTGCTGTGGTAAAAAAAGAGTCCGAGGTCAACAATGGATCAGAGGAAACTAGCTAAATCACTCATTGGCTAAATCAGTCCTGATGTCCACAGAGCATGGTATCCTCCGCAGAATGGATTTTACCTGCCTTGTAAAGGACTTTTCTATGAAGGAAGCCAGAAAGAAGACCTTCTAAAGGTAGGGACATTTTTTGTTATAGTGCTATTTCTGTTTTGGTTGTTGCCTGTCATGTGTTGATTTGAGTCCAATGGCTGCAACTGACACGTGCAAGATAATTGGGAGTGTCATGTGATTACTGATGCTGTTTGTTGGTGTTGAGAGAGAGTCAATGCTCGACCTGCAGTCTGCTGCTGCTGTTGTATTTATGTCAAAGCATCCCTGCACATGATTGCCATTGTCAGCTTGCTGGTTGGCTGTGAAAATTCCTGTGTAGCCTGCTTGTGTGTTCTCATGTGTGTGTGCATGGTCGAGGGGCCTTGCTTCAGATGCCTCACAGAATTATTTTTTGGCTTTTTTCTATTAATGGGATGACTCTACACTGAGTGTAACCTAGGGACCTCTGGTGCTGAGCACCTTAATCTGCTGCTGGTGGCACTGATCCTTAAAGTGGAGGTCTGACGAGTCTGACAGCTGTCAAAGTGTAGGCACCTGTGTTGAACCTTCCATTGCGGGCAATCTGCTTCCCCCCACTCCCTTGCTTCTCTGCTTGATGTTTCTCATTCATGTTGGAGCACAGGCCAGGTGTTTGCATCTGGTTTTAAAATGTGATCTAGAAACAGTGTTTTATTACACTACTACATACTGTATTTTAAAAACAAAGCAAAAATACATACTTTCATGCCTCCACCTATAGTAATATCTCTGGATGAGGGCAGGTTGGTCCAGATCTTAGACTCACATCCTCACTAAAGTTGTATGCCATTGCTGATGTGGATTTCCCTCACTGGTTTGATTGTCCCCATCTGTTCATATGGTTTTGTAGATGATGTAGAACTGGAGACTGAGACAGAGACACCAGACAAAACAAACAAACAAAAACAAACAAACAAACAAAAAACGCTAAATTGAGTTGTTATGGCAAAAGTTTACAAAAAAAAAAAACTTGAAAAAGTTAATGTTGTCAAAACTCATCAGCTGCTAGATTATCATCAGAGCTTCTAATGTGTGACCTTCCCAGGGTTGGTCATTTGTGTTACAACCTGCTAAAAATAGGGCTGCCACTAGTTACAAAGTGTCACATTACTCAAATACTGACTATATCTGGTTTATACAAAACACTTGACGTTTCTTGGAGAGGATTTTGTTTTCGGAGAGGTGTCTTAGCTACAGTAAATGAAGTTAGTCATCACTAAGCCAGATACACTGGATGTAGTGTTAGGCCAACACAAGTGGTCTTTAAATAATGTTGTCCAACAAACTTCTCATTAATTAAAATCATCTTACCCTCATGAAATGATATATTGAAAAAAGCTTACGCACATTAAAACAATGAGCTATTGGTGTTTTTATGCTGTAGGCTACTTCTCAGATTTGTATTTCACATCAAAAGATGAATATAAAGCAAAAGTTCAAAATGTCAGCATTTTATTCTTAATATTAGGAAGCATCTTAAACATCTAAGACAATGAATAGCTATAGTATCATTGAGATATACTACAGTTTAATTTCTGTCTTAGCCTTGAGGCAGATTCCCATCCTTTAGATGCCTACTTTGGTCCTAAGTATCTCTTTTCAGCCAGAGACACTGATTACTCTTTTCATCGACTTCAGAAGCTGCCTCTGTGGCCTTAAATAATCCCTAAATAGTAGTGGTTGTGGCTACAAATCCACAGCACCCAATTTCAACAGGGCGTACCCTGGATTTCCAGCCTTGCTGTCCAAGCTGGCTGCTGGCTCAGTGTATCTAAACTCCTTCCTTTCATTTCCCTCATCTACTGCATCTTCCCATGGCCCTAGTGAGTTATGTTAAAAATATGAAACATCAGTTGCTCACATGCAACTGGTCTCCCCAGTTGCATGTGAGCATAAATTAGGCATGGTTTAGCTGTCACGTCTCATGAATTTTGAACAAAAGTGTGATTATGCTGTTCTAAAATTACTGTGAAGCACTGCACTTTATAGCCTGAAACAAGGACAATGCACAATTGTATAAAAAACAATACAGAAAGAACAATGTTCAACATTTTTTAACAAATATTTTTAAACCATTAACTAATTTTTTAACTATCTAAATAATAATTTTAAACTCTAAATATTACTGTTCCATCAAGCTATATCATTTTTGAACAGTTGCATAGTCAAGGGTGTGTTTATCAGGGGTTCTCCAGTGGCCTCCAGCTTATACCAAATCCAATGACTGTGCCATTCAAAACTGAAATGTACACAGAACAGAAAGGTGTGAGACCAGGTGAACAGAAAAGACGACCACACATCTGCACAGTTTCTACTACTGTATACCAAGAGGATGCTGTGTATCCCACTTCAAAACCAGCTTTACTAGTTATGATTCTCCTGTGGCCTTGAATAACCCTGTATGTGAGGGCAGATGGAATGAAATAAGCTCCAGTCATATTTGTTTCTCATCCCTCCAGTTCATTAAGTGTCAAGTAGGAATCTGGTACTTGAACTTGAGGACTCAAACTCAAACAGGACTCAAAGTTTATACAGCAGCTTAATAAAGGGAAATACAACTTCCATGAACTTAGACATGTATACATAACATACTCAAGTATTTAAATAGACACAGCATTTAAATATTGTGACTATAGGCTTCATGTGAAACCTTCTCTTTGGCGTCTCTTTCACAGGGATTTTGAAGGCTTCAGTCAAGAGGACTTAGCCCTCTGAATGGTTAGTAAAAGGATCATTATAAAAAGTTAGCTGGTCCCTTGGTCTGCACATCTGTTGTTGTTATAAAGGTTTAACACAATCAAAAGATTGCACGTTAAAAGGCTGAAAACAGAAATGTATATGTAGGCTACACAAAAATGGGACCATACTTGCCATATTCATGCTCCTGAAAAGTTACCGAAGCCCTTATCAGATCAAATGCTTTGTCCCAGAAGTTAATAATTAATGTCATCTGGAATGAGTGGACAAATGGGAGAAACTATTAAAGAACAGAATAATGGCTTCTGACACAGAAATATCAAAGAAAGACACTTGACCTGTACCGATTTTGTCAATTCAACTGTAATTGAACCATAATTAAATAACAAGATATACTATATACAACCTTTGATCAGAGTAGATTATTCACTCTCTGTATTAATCAGTTAAAATCCTATTTTGTCGTCAGATCAACTGAATGATGATCTGACTGGAATGTTAATGTGAAGTGTCAGTTCTCTCCCCTGGCAATTTTGTGCCCATTCTGTATTTACTTTAACATGACATTTGTTTACATCTTTTGTAGTTTGTTTGGAGTTTGTAGGTCATGATAATGACCATTAAAGTTTGCAAGAGGATGAAAATCAATATTACACACACTAAAAGGACATTTTTTCTGACTTAATGATAGAAAAGACTAAAACAAAGATTTTGCCTCTTTGAAGGCAATCTGTTAAAACATTTTCTGGGTAACACAAGTCTGTCATGTCATTGGAAGTAGTATCCATGTTATAATGTCCTTGAATAAAAGATCTCATTTGTCTCAGGGAGTAAATGAAAATAGTTGCAAAGCCTTGGGATGTTGTTTCTTTCCTGATATGGAATGAGGGTCTCCAGGATGAAAATCACATAATTAATTTCCATAACAGAAATTCCCTGAGGAAGGAAGTTCAATCAGCGGCAGTCGTCTAGGCAGATGCCAGACAGTGTGGGGCTCAGCTGGTCTCCAGCAGAAAGTCAATGCTTTCATGTGGCAGTGCCCAGTCACCCTGGCTGAGCAGGGAGTGCAAGTGGCCAGCTGTAGCATTTTTCCTCTGGCAGGTACACCAGTAGCGCAGCATGGCAAATACTCGCTCCACATGATTGTGTGGATGGTCCTCCTCAATCTGCTCCAACTTCACAGAGGAGATGCTCAGTGCCAGTCTTCCAATTTCTCTCCAGGATTTCCCAATAGCACGAGCCACCATCATCAGCTGCTTCTCCTTTACTAAGTGAGAGCCTATGCAATCGAACATGGAAAAAATGAGAAAGAATGGTAACTGGTCTCTTTAAAATGCTTTGAAAGGAAAAGCTTTGAGTGTAGTAAGTAACTCACCATTCTTGCATATCTGTTTAGAAGGAGGGGTCTCTTCTGAATCAAGAGGTTTCTTTCTCTTCCATGTTGTTTGTGTTTCATCTTGTAAATAGTAAAAATAACAATAAAACACCCATATTTAATATACAGAAACATAACTATACATATATTATATTTTTAGATTGTAAAACTGCACAGACTGTTTTTGTCTACCTGCAGATAGTGGGTTGAGTGGCAGGTCTTTGAGAAAAGCGAGCATAGGGAAGGTGTCCTGCAAGTCCTTTTCCTTCAGTAGTTCCAGTAGTCCCAGTGCAGCCTTTTGCCCTCTCTGGATGACATGGTCCATAAGATCTCTCACCTTGTCACTAGGGACAGTGAGAGCTTTCACCTGCTGGTAGCCGTGGAGAGACAGTAGGCAGCGAGAGTCTGCATGCTGCAGTACAAAGTCAGCATCAGCACTCAGGATGTCGATAAGCTTAGCCTTCATGCTTCTCAGTAGCTGGATTTCTCCTCCTGGTTCCTCAGCCATGACTGAAGGTCACTTAACATCAGCACCTGAAAAAATAACTGATGAAATCTTGAATCTCTGTAGTGCAGGCAGGTATGAAATCTGAAACAATGACTGGAATAAGGTAGAAAAACAAATATTCAACAAATTATTGACAGTTCAATAGGGCTCAAATCTCTGTAGTCCTCAGTAGATGTTTTTTTTCCATTTATCAGTCTCTGAACATTGGTGTATATTGAATTTGAAAACTATAGATTGAATTAAATTATTGAAAAGACTAAGTTCCTGGCAAATATTTTTATTACATATATTTATGTATTATAAATTATCCATTACATTGCAACCCAGACTCTTTTGACTTGTGTTTTGTGATTATGTTTCTTAACTTAAATGGCAACATATATATTTTCATGTTTATTTGAGGTAATGGCCAAATATATCTGAGAAAAAGTTAAATCCAAGGCTAATGTAGCACTGCAGCCTAACTTTGTCCAATGAGTGGTCATTACTGATAAGTAATACACAATGTGATAATAAACTCTCAGATATCAAAAAGGTAGCTTGATTTTGCAGCAGTTGGTACTGGACTGTAAACTGGTAAACCATAACACAGTTGAACATGTCATTCTTCTAAACGCTATTTCTCTGTTTACAAATGAATCTGAAAGTGCTTCTTTACAGTACGTTAACGCCTATAAAGTAGTGTGAGGAATCACGGAATTGGTTTGGCCAAGTTAGATGAAATAGGGCCTATTGCATAAAAACTTAATTAATTTAAAATGACCATTTTTACTAATTTTGGTGCCAACCAGTAGATCTACCAAAATTACGACTAAAATAAATTTCAGACCGTTACCGGGTGTACATATGAAAATAAGTAATGCAAAAGTTAAAACCGGACTTGTATTGCCTATTTATTTATATATGGAGGCGCTCACTGGAATACGATGAGCGATTAAGATGTGTACATAACAATTAATACTACAACAGACTTCTGGTATAAGTGGAAATCTATATAAATGCTACATTATTTATGAGCAAAATTTGCGTTTTGTTCTACACATTAGAATATCGGCTCCCATTCACTTTTGACAGAGCAGTACTAAGCTTAATATCTTGAAGACATCGCAGCAGAGGGACGGAGCTGCGCTCAAAACTACACCTGCAATCGGTGACTTGTTTGTTTGGCTTCAGAGGTACTTTACCCAGTTTACTCTTCTATTTCTTTAGCTTTGTTTATGTAACAAAATGTATCTCCATCAGACTGGTGAATACATCGTCAAAACGGTTTTAAACAAACAACCAAGTCGAGGCTCTTACCAGCCACTCTAACAGCTGTGTGAATATAAAAGACAGGAACAACAGTATCAAGCTTTTCCTGTTGCCGCTTTATTTTCTTACATGTGAATTGTGTTCTTCATCTTCTTCTTTGCTGTTTTAAGGCAGCTGGCGTACCTTATCGTTGCATTACTGCCATCTTCTGGGCTTCATCGTTGCAAAGTCAATGTACAGTATTTTTTTGAGAGTTTTGGACAGACTATTGTTACTACCAGCCCTTCACTTGAGGGTACTGCCATCCAGCGAGGGGAGGATTTAATTACACTACTCTGCCTTGGCTGATGAAACTGGGAATTGGTGACATCTGGTGGAAATGCGTATACAGTGCATTGTTAATTGCAAAATTATCTGTGACAGTAAGGAGGAACAGTACAAAATATTTAAATGTATATTTGTACATGTAGTATATCTGTAGTATATCTAGCTTATTAGGGAAAAGGTTAGGGAAAAGAGACAGTCTAGTAATTAGTAAAACATGTGTTTTCACAATCTGCCTCTACACAAAACACTCACTGCCCTAAGGCTGTGCGCGGCAGACCCTTCTCCAAAACACTTATGAATTTGCACTTATCAGTGCTCTTTCAGAGGTTGAATTGAAGGTAAACTAACACACTTAAATCAATGCAACAATTGTGAGCAGATTAAAGAATATCTGTAATACTAAAAATATTGAAAACAGCATACTTTGTTATATAAATTACACATTTATGTTTTGAAATATAATTTGTGCACTATTCTAACACCTGCACTGACATCATAAAATTGAATGCTTTTTTTAAATGACTAAAAATTGACTGCCTGATGGTAAAGTGGGTGAAGGCCCATTGGGTGAAGGACAATTTCGTAGGCCCTTTATTACAGTTGTGGGACTGCAGGGTGAGCCAGTGGTTAGAGAAGCTGTTGCAGTGCTGAAAGGTCACAGTTTGGTCCCTGTAATAGCCAGTGTAGCCATGTGTTCTGTCAAAGAGTCTGAGCAAGACACAAAGCCCATACCTAGATATGTCACATTAATGCCTCAAATGGAATGAACAGGGATAACCTTCCTCCAAGAAATGTAGCTCTGATGAAATGTAGGCAGGCTTAAATGAAAGACATCTAAGATTTCAAATAATCTGAAATAACTGCTGCTTATAAAGTGATGCTGGTGCCAAAAGCCCTTAAAGCTGGGACAAAAACCTGAATGGGAATTTTTATTTTCACTACCTCAGGGATGGTGGTGATGATGGTGGTAAGGGGAAATAACCAAATTAAACCAGATTCTGACCCACTCATATGCCGATATATCAGTAGGTTTGGTGATGGGATTTATTACCTTTTATTATAGTGTTTGGTTATGTTATGCTGTTGTGTCTTTGTTGCTGCTTTGACATATGGATTTTCCTCCTGCCTG
>OMKZ01024474.1:0-11143 GCA_900302535.1 Neoniphon sammara
AATGAAGACCCAGAGCGTCAGTGCTCTGACATGGAGGGGTACCTTAGGCGTCAGTGTTCTGACTTCCAGGGACTTGCAAAATCATCAACATATGACACCCTGGGAATGAGAATGGGTTGGATTAAAAGTTAACCCTGAACAATTTAACATTAATTAAAGTTTTAAAACATGGCTACATGGGGTTTAACAGTAAAAGTTTATCAGATGTCTGTTATAAAGGAATACTCCAACTATTTTGGCAAAATACCCTTGGCAAAATACCCCTTTTACTCAGACTGAGACAATATGTCCGATACCATTTTCACCTTTGTACGCCCAATGGTTCGGTTCCTATGGATAGCATTTTGTGTTAGCTTAGCATTAAGACTTCAAGTCGACAGGAGTCATTAGCGTAGCTCCGTTAAAGTGAAAAAATAAACCTTAAAGCAACTCTGAAGTGGTCTTATTTACACAATGTATCGTGTATTTGAAATACTAGAAGTCTTGGAAATTACGAGAGTCATCTTAGGAGAAGTTAGATGGTAAGAACTATAGATGGTAGGAACTATAACCGCTGAACATATGTGTTCAGCAGTCTAGGGTCAGGAATCTAACTGTTCCCGACCCTCATTTCTTAAATCTCAGCGTCAACTTCAGTGGTATATATCATGACGGGCTGAGTTCAACCTTTCAAGGGCACTGAAGGTCAAAGGTCATGTGACCAAGAGAAAGGTCACATATGACTTCATATTAGCGCTTAATAGTAACAATATTTGTATCTCTTATTAGTGTGCTTTGCTGAAGCAAGCACACTAATAAGCATGTTTACAGCCGTGGACTGTAAACATGCTTAATTGTGGGATTATATGGGATTGGCCTTAATATATATCCCTGACATTCACCACGGTGTGTTTTATCAGATTTACTCAACATCATTTACACTGACAGCTGCAGAAGCTGCAAAGAAGGCAGTTACTTTGTCAGGTTTTCAGATGACATAGTACAACTGTCTCTCCTCCATAGTCCAGGACAGGACTACGATCCAGCTCTCCCTGCCTGTGTAAAATGGTACAACTTTTAGAGTTGAATGCATTTTAAACTAAAGAACTAACAACTGATTTTAGATGAGACAAAGATGTCCTCAGAGTTACGTACATGGTGAGCGGGTTGAAATTGTTGACTCCCACAAGTATTTGAGTGTTTGACAATCAGCTTAAGTGGGATGTAAATACTCAAGTGACTGTCAAAGGTGGCCAGCAGAGGGTACATTTCCTTTGGAAGCTCCAAATTTTGGAACTCCTTCTCTGTAATTACAGTGATTCTGAGTTGTTTTTTCCAATCTTTAATTGAAAGCCTTTTGACATTTTCTTTTTTCTTGTGTAGACTGTACTATTTTAGTTGGCCAGGTAACAAGGCACAGTTTAAGACACTGTTTAAGACAGGAGCAGTTCCATTTATTTATTTATTGTTATTTTAATGGGTCGGCTAGGCTTTTTTTTTTTTTTTTTTTTTTTTTTTTTAAGATTATATTTTTGGCATCCCTGCTTTATTTGACAGTGACAGTAGAGATAGACAAGAATGACGGGGGAAAGAGAGGGGACAACATGCAGCAAAGCACGCGGGCTGGAATCAAACCCGCACTGCCACAGCCACACGGCACGCACTCCACACGGTGAGCCACCAAAGCACCCCAAGCTGTAGCATAGTTTATTTGATTTGATAATGCATACTTAAGGCACAAGACTAATGGGGTGGGAGCTTAGGCGTGCTCTTGTTCCTTAACCACCATTAAATTAACTCCATTTATTGCACATTTTACCAATTTTATAACTATAACGAGGCCTTGAACTCTGATTTTTGCCTGTTTCTCAATAGCCTAATGATAACACTTTATAAATAGATAAGTTTAAAAACAAGAGCAAGTTTGGACTCCCAGTGTCCTGCCATCTGATCAGAGATGCTCCCCTTCCACTTTGATGATGGCATTAGAGGTTGGCCCATGCTTGTTGTAATAGTGGCCCTTCTGCTTGACTTCAAGGAGGTCATTTGAAAACAGCCAGAGTAGCCTTTAGGGGTTGGTTACTTGCCTTGGCTCTGCAGACATCTGGCATCTGTATATAATCGGGAGAAGACTGGCTGTGGGCCGCTGCCTCCCATGGACCTGATCTTAGCAGCTTTTATGTCTCCCTATAAGTCTGTCCTGGGGAACCCTGTCTACCCAGGCAGAAACTGCAAAATGATAGATGCTTTCCTGGTCAAAATGCATGGTGCTATGGCAGTCCAGACTCAGCTGGCTAATACAATTGCCATTTTGGCACTGTACCAGTGACAGCTGAAAGCAGCAGGCAGACATAACTGGAAAAGCCATGTCTGGATGTTGGGGAGTCAGACAACCTGTGGCTGTCAGAATGGAGACTGGTATTATATTTATAGGAATGTGTTCTGAGGGCAGCATTGCATGGTATAAGGTTAAGGTTTGGGTAAGGGTTAGAGGGTTAAGGTTAGAGGCAATGCTGCCTCTAACACATAAGTAATATATATATAAATATATACTATAAATACGAATAAATATAATACCAACCTGCATCAGAACCAACACTGCAGCCAGAGGACGGTGCATGTCTACTGAGGTTGCCTATAAAACCATCAGCTATGTTTGGTCCTAATATGATGCTTCAGAAGGCTGAGGAGGTCCAACGCTTTGCTTGAGAGGTGTGAAGTGCATTGAGACAGAGCTGAAAAATGCGCCGGCCTTTAGCTGCTCAACCCAATCAGCAACCTAAGGGATCTTTCGGCATGTATGGATGGAGGCCCCTGTGGTGGCAACAGCTCAGGATCTTGAATTATCTCAGTGATTGGCAGATCTGAACTCAGACAGAGCAGTAGCGTCATTGCCACGTGTCAGCACTCTTGTGACACATCCAGTTTTTTTGCTCAGTTTTACCTTTTCTGTTCTTGTGAAGACAAGCAGGTTCACAAGCATGCGCCCATCACGCCCCCAAGTTTTGTCATGCTTCTGCTTCTGCATGGCTCTGCTTCAATTCCAAATAGAACAGAAAACATCTAAAGATACTTGCTATTCAATAATAGTAATCTATTGCAGTCAATTTAGCAATTTTGTCTCTTTACATATTTTGTGACTGCAGTAACATTGACATGGCACTATTTTT
This sequence comes from Neoniphon sammara, assembly GCA_900302535.1. NCBI lineage: Eukaryota > Metazoa > Chordata > Actinopteri > Holocentriformes > Holocentridae > Neoniphon > Neoniphon sammara. The sequence continues at coordinate 3,150 of OMKZ01024474.1, forward strand.
GGTTATGTAAACAATACAGGGACCCGGTGCACTATGGCGCCTTTAGTGGTCACAAACTATGTAGTGCAGCTTTAAAGAAGGCAAAAAAATAGTTTTAAACGGAAACAGCAATAATAATAATAATAATAATAATAATAATAATAATAATAATAATAATAATAATAATAATAATAATAATAATAATAATAATACAAACACACCATTTCCAAATAAGTGGAACAAACTTTTCAAGTTTGAAAGTGTTGATAGTTTCAAAGGTTCAAAAGTAGATGGAGAACAAAATTTAGGCAGAGGAATAATAAATGAACAAATACAAGAGTGTGCTTATTAGTGTGCTTTGCTGAAGCAAGCACACTAAAAAACAGTAAAAGCTGTGGATTGTAAATATGCCTAATTGTGGGATTATATGAGATTGGCCTAAGTAGCCTCAACTGTAAACGTGGGTAACAGAAATAGATCACTAACATTTGTGCTCTTCTCTTAAGAGTGTTATAATGAATAATGTAAGCATTACAAAACATAGCAGCAAATAAAAGGACAAAGTGACTTTCCATTGATGCAATAGTGTGTTGACACATTGAGGCTGTACAAAGCTTTTCCATTCATTAAGTCGGCCTCACAGTCTTCAATGCAATGCAGCAGGTTACACTGAAACAATCACTATCTGGAATCCTCTGACCAAATTCAGCACAAGTAATAGGGATGCAACAGTAAATTTAAGACATTGATAATAGCTTAGGCTTATAGTCAACTAGAAACCTGCTGTTTGTTTGAAGCTCTATTTTACTGCCAATCGGCCAATCACTGGCCCATTTAAAGGAATACTCAATACTTTCACCTCTGTATGTCCACTGGTTCAGTTCCTATGGGTAGTATTTCATGTTAGCTTAGCATAAAGAGCATTGAAGTCTACAGGAGTCATTAGCCTAGCTCTGTCAAAGTGAAATAAACTTTACAGCAACTCCAAAGCAGTCTTATTTACACAATGTATCATGTGTATTTGAAATATATGTCTTGGAATTATTATTTTTTTAATTCCAAGACAAGATTTTTTTTGCCCAAAACATTGGAGTATTCCTTTAAATCCCAGAATATAATTCAAACTGGTAAGATTGTTGTTACTCCTCCTAAATCAAGCCAACAGAAAAAAAAAAGGTTGGGGCCTACCCTAGAGCAAAAATTAAAAGGTGAGTGCACTTTTATTAATTATTGTGAAACAGTGTCTAGAGAATGTAAAACCATGTGTGATTTTTATTTGCAGGAAGTCAAAAGAAAATGAAGCAAGGATACAAATGAGTTGTCTTGTAACTACAAAAGCCGAACTAACAACAAAAGACAATGTCAATGCTAGCATTACACCAGTGCACTGCAAACACATAACTAATTCTCCATCCACCTGCTTGGCCTCCATCCCTTCTCTGTTAATTTCATCTCCACTTGACCACAGCTGTTCTTTGAAATGATTACTAAGTTACTGTAATTCCTGAAAGTCATCCTAGAAGAGAGTGGAGCACACTTACAGGAAAACACACCCATTCTTCAGCCTTCCATAGCATGAAAGCTTCACCACACACTAATCCCACTCGGCCGGCTCTTTGTTTTCAGCATCATCTAACTTCTTTACAGGTGACTGAGTGACCCCTGCCTGGAGATTAACTAATTTCTTTAACAACTCTGAGCAACATGTCACATTTACTATTGTCTTTGCCTTCAGACACGTCTTCAGGGCTAGAAAGTCAGAAATGAGCTCATAACATACTGGGAAAGGTGCAGCTTGCATTGTCAGAAGGGCTTGATGAGCCACTATCATCTTAGAAGAGCTGATTGCCTAAAGACAGGAAGATTCAATCTGCAGCTTGATGTGAGAAGAGCCACAGTGGAATACTAGTATGTGTAAAATATCAGAGGACAGCACCCTTTCCTTATTTCTCAGCTAATCCCAGACAAAAGGCTATTATCAGTGTGGGGCCTTTGAGCTACAAGTCAGACGGTGTATTCATCAACATTTGTGACCATCAGAGAAATCCCCCTTTGTCCTGCATGCACTATATGCAGCAACTGTAGTAAGTGGCATAATAAGTTAACCCAGCTGTCTTATTTGGGTTTCTTATATCTGGGATAAGAGTTTAAATGGATAATGCATTACATGAGTCACGACTCTACCAGAATATTTCAATAACCCGATCAGTAACCAGTATACTGTACACGTGCAGGGGCGTTTCACAAATTTCTGGGCCCCATGCAAAAAACAATTTTTGGGGCCCCACACCACCACACTTTTTTATTCCTTGTTTATCTTCAAATATGTCACAGTTTAGCAAAGCAGGTGGACCCAAACGCAAGAGCAACAAAAAGGAACAGGAGTTGAAGAAAATGATGATTTAATCCAGGACTTAGGCAGAAACACAAGGAGCAAAATCACAGAGAGGCAAAACACAGGGAGGAGCCACAGGATACATAGACGACAACACTGGGAAGCTAGACAAACAAACTGACAGAGAACAAAAGGAAACAACAGATATGTATACACTGGGAACTAATCACAAGAACAAGACACACCTGGAGCGGGGAGGCACTTGGAAAAGGAGTAAAACACTGGGATTGGTTAACAATGGAGACGACGAGGGTGTGAACAGGTAACAACACAAGGCAGGGCTGGCGAGACTAACACAGGGCAGGTGCACAGGGAAGAGCAGGCAGGGCAGGGTACAGCAAGACAGGAGGGACACACAGAACAGGAACAGAAAACCAAAACACAAGGACTCCATAAGAAATCCAAAAACCAGAATCAAAAAAGTCACATGTGGCCGTATTAGTTGAAGCTGGAAAGTTACACAAAATTACAGAATGTGTGTAGGTTATGTATTCAACCTTTTGAAAATCTGGTACATATAGAGCTTGGGAGTTTTATTTAAGAGTTCCACCGTTACTGGCAGATAGTAGACAGGGCTTCATTGAGTCGTTGAGTGTGGATTTGCAATTTGTGCACCCATCCATTTATAAACTGCACGTGAATGTGAGACTTAACATTTTTAAACTGTTGTAGGGTATTGGATGTTGTATTTTAAGATTTAAGATTTAAAATTGGTGTCACCCTGAACAATTCAAAATAAGTTTGCATTATCGTTGTGAAAAAAAACATCTCTATCCTTCTGCAAACCCTCTTTTCGTAGGAGAATTTAAATTCTTGAGTTCTTTAGAATTAGTAATTCTCCATAAAAGACCTGAGACTATTTGAGTCTATTTGGCTTGGTCGCAGCTTATTCATTATTTTTACTGTCTTGCAGCTGCCTACACTATCCTTAACATTTCAGGAGAAACCTGTTGGAACTTGGCTAGGAAAGCAGATTCCAATTTCAATCTAAAATACAGTACATAAATTGTCCCTCCCCATATCAGCCCCATATTACTTGGGCTCAGCCCCAAATGTATTCAGACCTTAGTGATGCCCCTGAGTACTAAAGCAAATACCAGCAAGCTAGCTAGTGAAGTCATTTCTCTTAGCAAGCTTGTAACAATTTTGCAGTGACATTTTTAGAGTAGAAAGAAATTAGATGTAGCGCAAGTTACAGAGGTCAGTAATGATGACAAATCTTATTTGACAGACATCATTTTCTACACCGCTCGTAGCACTCACTCATTGTAAATGTGCCAAACTATCCCAAGTAACATCTACTCTTCATTCTTCAAGTAATAATTTAAATGTAGCTTATTGTAGGTATGCTTACTTTCTTTGGTGTATAAGTTATGAGAATATATTTCTGAGGCTGGGTAACAATGAATATGCTAAATAAATAAATAAATGGCATGAAAAGGGTCATTTTGAATATTGGAACTTAATATTGGCTATCGGTAGCTTCAGTCCAAAAATATTGGGTTAACCTTAAATACACCATGTTAGTCATACCATAGAAAAATTTGTTTCAAGTTCAATAAATACATTTTACTGTTGAGTTCTGAGATGAAGCTCCTCCTCACCTCCATCAGCAGACAGTTCAGGGTTCCTCACCAGTTTGTTTTGTGTGTTAAACACGTAGTCCAAGGCCTTTGGCCTGGACTAAATGTTTAGCAGGGCCTGGTTTGCAGGACCTTGTAGCTGTCTATTTATTAAATGGCTCTCTCTCCAAACTCTCTTCAGACATGTGTTCGTGCTCTTAGGCATTGGATTATAACAATAATTTAGCAGAAACAGTTGTGAAAACATAATAATTTAGGTGTTTTGAGCAAATCATGTGGCCATGCCAAGTTTCACACCACTACCCTAAATAAAAATAACACCAGAAAGAAACTTTTTTTTTTTTTTTTTTTGCCTTGTGACTGATGCTCTGTTTTGTGACTGATTTTAGGGTCATGGATAGGAAAACAGACAGATAACACTTATGAAAGCATTTGCTGAAACATGCAGGGTAGCCTTGTAAACTTTTTGCAAAGAAATAAAATCAAACACAATAGAGTGCCATGGCATCTCTTTAGTAGGAAAATGTAAATTGGAATTGTGGGTTTCAGTATTCCCTATTTTAAATGAGTAAAGTCAGGTAACTTGCTACACAAGGTTACAAATATTCCAACATAAACTGTTCTTGAAGCAGCCATGACAACAGCCTTAGATCTTTGTGTAGTCAACATACTTTTTTGACCTCACTGAAATGTCAAACCTTGGAGTTTCTTCACTCACTCAGAATGTCAAATGTTGTGTCTGTTCCACTTCATTGGATCAAAACATCACAGTGCGTACAGGCACAGTAAGTAAGACCTTGGATGGACTCCATCCTCCTAATACCGAGGAACATAAAGTGGTAAGTCCTTGAATAATCTAAATACGTGCAGTGCAAGGATCAAGTGCCATTACATATTTGTTGGTAATGCCTCTTTATTTAAAGTGTTGCTTCTGTTTAAAAAAAGAAAAAAGGAAAAGCTGTGTTTGCCTCGCCCTTGTATTATGACCTAATTAGGACAGATTGTTCAGTTTCTTGTTTTGTGCTAACATGAATTCAAGAGGTCAGACTTAAACAATTGTGGCTGTGAGCTACTTTATATAATCTCTCCTAATGTCTGGACTTACTTTAGAAACATTTTCATCCACAGCTTGAATCATGTCTGAATTACTAAGGAACTTAAACAGAATCCATCTGGAACATACTGTGTTCACGTGCAAATGTCGCACGCTTGTGAGAGTGTGTTGCTTTTGTTTGCTTTCTAATTCCTGTTGAAAGATGGACAGACATTCTCAGCTGAGGAAACACATGTCCTCTATTGACACTGCCTTCCCCAGTCTGATTTATTGGAACATAGTAGAGGCCATCTCACCATAGCATAATAGTTTTGGTGAAAATGCCTAATTCAAGGTTTGAAAGTATGTAAACCAAGCCTGTGACATTTCTTTGAATTCCCATTGAGCCAACTTGGTAACAGCTTTGCTTGATTTTTACCAGCATTCAACCAAATGATGATCCGCCTGCAAATGATTCAGTTTGCTGGCACACAACTTTACTGTGGTAAATCATGACTATATTGTAAATATGTCATTTATGCTCTAAAAAGTATGAGTGATTAGCCCCTCACCCCCGTGTGTGTGTGTGTGTGTGTGTGTTCATTTGTTTGCAACTCTTTTTGCCATACACAGTGCTGCTATCTTCATGAATGGTGATATTTTACAAAGCCACAAGGGAGCACCTTCTCCCTGATGAACACACATAGGACACACACTGCATAGCAACAGCAGCAAGAATAACAATTTTAATTTCAGATTTGTCAAACTGACATCATATTATAGAGAGCTGGGTGTGAAACTGTCATTCCACATTGATACCATGATGCCACAGACCATGAGACCACCCCAAACCAGCCTGGAGGTGGACTGAATCCCACATTCTGAGGCCGACCCAACCCAGGCCTACAACCCCTTTGTGCGGGTAAGAGCCAAACCTAAAGCCTGACAGCTCCACACCATATCAGGTGGACCTCTGGACTACAGTCTGCAAGAGTGGGCAGAATGGGAAACCCGCTGTCCAGCAGATTTGATATCTTGGATGAACACAAACATGAATTTCCCAACACATCCTCCAACCCAGACAACCAAACTCTCAAAACGGTTGTGTTTGGTTGATTCCAAAACTAACTGGGGCGCTAATTTAGGAAACACTCCTGTCTGTCATTCTACAGGGTAGGAACAAACGACCTGTGGAGTCATTTTTTGTGGGAAGACACTCTGGAATTTCCACCATTGGATGGATACCATCAGACTACACTGTCTCCGCGTGGCCCCCCATTGTTTGTGACTGAGCCAAGACAGTTGGTTTCTTCTGCTCACAGCTGTGCAAAGCCAGAGGAACCTCCCATTGAGCCAGCTGGTGAACGAGCTCTGCAACAGGCTGCTCCCCCGGGGTCGTCAGTCCTACTTCGTCCGCTCCCTGCTACCTCGGTCATCAACAAGGCTATAATCCAGGACATCAAACACAGTCACGAAATCCTTCTCTGGTGCAACTTTTGAAAATGTCCTGAGATGTCCAAAAGCCTTCCATCTGTAAAGAGAGTGGTGGTACATGTTGGCACATTTCAGTATCCATCAGCACTATAAAAAAATCCAGTCCACTACCTATTCCTGGTTGTGGTACCGGTCATTTGAGCAGGATCCTCACTTAGCTTCAGTCCCTATGCTGTGATCACAACCTAAGTTTCATTGAACACTGATGCTTTACATTCAAACAAGCATGGTACTTGCATGCTAGGGACTAACCAATTCCCCACTGTACTATCCTCTCCATGTGATTGGCTGCTTCTCAAAGCCAAGGATGCAGCGTCATTGAAGTCATTGAAGGCCATTCAAACTGGAGGGATCCTTCGTACACAGCCAAGAAATGCAGCCTATTGAATGTACCATTGAAGCATGTTTCCCTGATGTCACTTCTCTTGTGCCCATATTTCCTGTTGTTCTCTATATACACAAATGGGATGAAGTACAACAGTAAAGACCTCTCCCTGATGAAGCATGCTGAAGACATGGCCCTGGTTTCCTGCCTGCAAGATGTCATCAGCCCTTCCTATACTCAGCACATTGACCGTCTCGCTGCCTGGCTTGATGACAGCTTCCTTGACCTCAGTGTGAGTAAGACCAAGGAACTGGAAGGTAGAGTAGGAGCAGGCAGCACATTGGCTCCCTTCAAATCTATCAGCATGAAGGGGCAGTAAGTGGAGCAGGTCACTCACTTTGAATATCTCGAAACTGACAATAAACTCACTTTTTGGAACAATGATTGTGCAGGTCACTAATAGAGTGTTCTAACTTAGTGTTCTCACCTTTAACATCGTCTCCTGGTATGGGAACCTGTCAGCTGAACTCAGGAACAAGCTGGAACAGGTGGTTAACCTGGCTGGTTAAAATCATTGGAGACATACAGCTGCAACTTCAGAACATAATACACTCTGTCCATAACTAAAAGGGCAGTGTCTGTGGATATTCTCATTTATCCAGGTCATCGTTCTCTTTGGGCAAAATTGAGTCATAGGCAACTGGACCTTGTATTTGTCTTAGGAAGACGTTTCGCCTCCTTATCCAAGGGGCTTCATCAGTTCATGCGCATCGGTCTTTCTAGTCCGCACTAGTCTGACAAAGACAGTGGAGAAGGATCCAGGTATTTAACCTCTCTGGGAGTGTCCACCCAAAATGCCTGTGGGTGTGTTCAAGAAGGCATTGGTTTCACTGACCATTGTGTGGTCTAGTGTTAACGACAGTCGTCAGGATCTGGTTTCACTGACCATTGTGTGGTCTAGTGTGAACGACAGTCGTCAGGATCTGGTTTCACTGACCATTGTGTGGTCTAGTGTGAACGACAGTCGTCAGAGTCAGGTGACCCCCTGGTGGACGACGATCGTTGAGAGTCGTCTGAGGTTAATTTGTTAATCCTCCTGGGTATTGATGAAAGGGCAACATTATAAATTGGAGATAGGTGGTGCCGCAGACCCCCTCCCCTGTTGAGGGATGGTTTTTCCACTTT
>OMKZ01024486.1:22737-34510 GCA_900302535.1 Neoniphon sammara
ATGATGGTCTAAATGCTGTCTGAAAGGCTTTTCCATTCTGAAAAGCGTAAAGAGTCTTGGGAAACACTGAATCCTTGCAAATTTTTTTTTTTTGTGCATTGAAATTTACATACACAGAACATCAGCACAAACTGGCATTTAATGCTGCTGTCATGCTGCTGTAATGCTGAAATGTCAAGTTTTTATATCGGCCCTGTTTAAAAGACTAAAAAGAGTAAAAATGAACAAGACCTTTTAACATGTTTGATTAGTTAGATTTTCGCCCACTTTGCTTCCCAAGTTTTTCTTGCAGCAGGGCACTCTTTTTTTTTTTTTTTTTGTCCCATGATGGTCTAAATACTGTTTTAGAGGCTTTCCCACCCTGACAAGAATAGACGTCTTGGGGAAACACACTGAATCCCTATAATTGTTTTGCATGGAAACCGTCAAATTCACACACACACACACACACACACACAGATACATCAGCGCACACTGGCGCACTGGCAGCTACAATCCAAAATGTCGGTGTTGGTATCAGCCTTCAAAACCCCCTCATCAGCTGAACCCCAGTGTGCACACACGTGCATGCATGCATCAGTTCGTGTGTGGGAGGATAAATGTGTCCTTTTGGGAGTGTGTGTGTGTGTCTGCAGGCCTGCATGTGTGTGTGCTGGGGGTGGGGGAGCGGAGGGGGCTTAGAACACAAAACGCCGCCTCATGCCCGCTTCACCACCCCCCTCTCTGCCCTGGCACCTCTTCCCATGATGCCCCTGCCCCCGGCTTCCTGCCTCTAATGGCCGTCTCTGTGTGCCATCTCGGGAAGCCTGACATCCCCTCCAGAGGCAGAGGGCCCGGCGTTAATGGAGGCCATTGATGGGCGAAGAAAGGCTCCTTTGTGGCGCCGGGGGCAGGAGTGGGCACCCGTTTGCTCACACACAGCTTCCCCTCCTCACACACTGGGCCGGCCGCTTAGAACTGAGTGCCAACAGCGGAGATCGAAAGACAGGAGCAGCAAAGTGCCCCCACCGGGGAAATGGCAGAGAGAGATGGGTAGAGAGGCAGAGAGAGGGAGGGATGGTGAGAATGGGAAAGAGAGGGAGGGTGAAAACGAGAGAGGGGCGAGCTGGCGAAGGAGGGGGAGGGGGGGTGGCAGCGAGAAAGCAAAGAGGAAGGGATAGGTGGGGAAAGGCCAGAGCGAAAGAAAGCCAAGAGAAAGAGAAGGAGAGATTAAGCGAATAGGAGCAGATTCAGTTGGCACATAGGAGGAACAAAAAACAAAAAGCGAGGGGGGAAAAAAAGAAGCGGGGAAGGAAACGGGGTACAAACCTCACAACCAAAAACAGAAAAGAAACCCCGGAGAAAAGGGAAATTGAAAAAAAAATGCAAAAACAAAGAAGCGGAGGTTGGGATCGCCCACGTCAATGAAGCTGGGTGGCCCTGGAAGATAAAAAAAACTGTCCCAGGGTGCTGGAGGTCTCCCTCTGCCACTGTACAGCCTGTCAGCCTCTCGCTGGCGCTCTCCCCTCTCGGTGATTTATAACACCTGAATTGTTCTCCTTTAACAGAGTTGTGAATGGAAGGGGGAGCCGCCGGCGTGCCAAACAGCCTCGGCGTTATTGATAACCAAACAGATGTGTCCAGCTTGGAATGAACATCTGACGCTAAATCCAGGCTAACGGTTTTTGTTGTCAAGGAAATACTGTACGCTGGCAGCCAGGCTTTGAATAGAGATGTGGGTTTTCTTCGTGTGACAGGATATTGTTTTCATTCATTCAAATAGCAGTCTAAAAAACACAAAAAAAGTCTGTTTTGTGTGGCAGGGTTTTTTTTCTGGGTGACGTGGCATCACTCCGGTGTTGATGCTGAGATGAAAAAAAAAAACAGCGAAAAGACTTAATCAGAAATCCCACATAATCACAAATGTACCTTTCTGATTATGTTCATTTAATTATCCGCTGGGTTTGAACACACTCTGAGGCTTATGGGAGAAAACAAAAAGAGCTCCGGAGGTGGGAGCTTCCTCGACTCGACGACGCCACCTACTGATCGGACCGCGGTGTCCTAGCGCACCTCTTGTTCCCCTCCTGCCTGGCACACAGCTCCCCGCATTGTTCAGACCACTAATTCATCCCAACAGCTCCTGCTGCTAATTTCCAACCGCTGGCAGCGTGCCATGGCCGGAAGTCGCGGCGCGCCTGCTGTATCCGTGCGCCACCGTGGGAGAGCAGCAAGAAAGTAGTGCCATATTTGTCCCAGTATGTCATCTGTTTAACACGCCTGATTGGCTTTCACACCATAGCCTCCTAATTAATATGCAGCGGCCCCTCGCCCCGCCTCCCTCTGCCATCCCCTAAGACAAAAGCGTATTGTGCGGGCACCTCCTGTTTTAATTACGCTCAAAAGGGAGCCATGTGAGTGTTTCACTGTGTGTGTATATGTGTGTGTGTGTGTGTGTTCGTGTGCTTACTGCATTTATGAATGCATGAGCAATGACCGTGTGCAGACGATGTGTGTGTATGCACCGTATGTGTGTGTGTGTGTGTGTGTGTGTGAGTGCAGCACTGTACACAAACGTACAGTACATGCACCGAGGGAATCATAAAACACGCACATTCATCGTTCTGAGTGCATGCCATCTTGCACGTATGCCCTTGCATGTGTGTGTGAGCGTGTGTGTGTGTGTGTGTGTGTGTGCGTGTGTTTTATGTGCATGTGTGTGCATTCAGAGAGTCCTAAAACAAGAAGAATTGCGATGCCATTGTGAGGGGAGGAGCCGACGCTGTCCTATCCCACAGAAAAAGTGTTGTTGCTTGTTGCCTTCATGCAAATTGGCATCCGATAAAGGTTTTGGGAGAGCCACAAAGAGGGTTTGTGATCGGAGCGTTGAGGAGAATGGGAGAGGTTAGGAGGGGTTATGGGGAAAAGACAGGGACAAAATTCCCATCGGCGTGCCCAGTGCCATCACGTTGCATTCCTCTCTTCCTCTCTCTGCTCCTTTTTCACCCTCTTTTTTCTTCCCTCTCCCTTCTTTTCATCCCTCTCTTCCTCACATCCATGACCCGGTTATTAATTTGGTTGAGATTAGTCGCTCGTTAATTAATGCGTGCCCTCCATCTTTTTCCTCTCGCGCTCTCTTTTCTCCTCTCTTCTCCTCTCCTCTTTCGATTGTATCGGATTCTGGGTATTTTTTTTTTCGGTCTTTTATCAGTAGCTTTCGTTCTTTCTTTTTGCGCTGATGAGAATGAGGTAATGTGGAGTGTGAGGGGTGTAAAAAAAGGGGATTGGGTGGGTACCCCCTCGATTCCCCTAAGGACCTTTTCAAAAGCAGATAGCGAGGTCTTAACGACTGGATATCAGGGCATGAATAGTTGAATGAATTCATAATTTTATGCCATATGTGCCGTCGAGCTCTGCATTCTGCGCCCTTGCTCTTTAGATGTGCTCAAAATAACCTCGCATTGATTTGACGACGGGGGGGTTTGGTGGGTCCTCACGTTTTCAAAATCTAATTTCTGCATGTTTTGAGGCCAAGATAATCATTTAGCATCCTGCAAAAGTTTAAAACCCATTAATTGATTTTACAGGACTACGGATTATAAATGTCACAAGTCTGATTGTCTTTGTCGCTCCGGAGCTTCATGTTTTAACGGAATGGATTCGAGAAAGGATTCATCTAATATAAAGGCATACAGTGCAGCATGGTTCAATAACTAAAGTCTCATTATTATTGAGTGAATTCAAATAATTGTGAGATCAGCTAGACATTGATTCAACATGAATGGCTTCATATCTTATGAAAGAGTAAGGTAGGGGAATGCCACACTGTGGATTAACAAGAAACCTGCATGGGTCAGAGGCACAACTGCAATCAACTTGTGACAAGAAACCGACTCAAGAATGTACATTTCTCTGCAAAACGTGTGAGCTTTGTCTGCTGTTACAACAAGGTCAAGAAATTATGGAAATGGTTGTGAACTCACAGATTACCTGTTTTGGACATGAATTATGTGTAGAATATATTCCTTCACTATGACAGGATTGTGTGACAAGAGCGCAAATTGGACACCCTTTTGCTAACAGGTAAGTTTAGGACAGGAAAAGTTGTTTCCTGTCCTAAACTTCTTAACCAGTTTGGTTAAGGTTAGGGTTAAGGCCAAGGTTAGAGCTAGAGTTAAGGGTTAAGGTTAAACAGCACAAAGCACAAAGATTGGGTTTGTGCTTTCAAATAAAAGCACAAAAATAAATGTTTGTTTTTCGTGAGGAGGAGAACCACGTCTGCATGAAAATCAAAACTTCACTCCCACTCAAAAACTTATTGTCATCCGTTGGGAGCTGAACTCGGGTGGAAGGTAGTTGTTAAAGGTAAATGTATCTGCCCATCTGTCTTCCCGTGCTTTAAACCTCACCTTCCACATGCTTTTTCAATGGTATACTATTTTTACTTTCACTTGCCTTGCATGAACCATGGATTTGCATTATAGTTTTCTGTTTGCTTATGAGTGAAAAGGGTAGTGAAATATCAAACCTAAGTACGAGTATTGTCACTTTGCTGAAATTATACTTTAATAAAAGTGAAATTGCTATAGTTCCTTAAAACACTGCTACATATAATATTTCCCTTGCAATGTTAAAAGCATGAGATGACAGTTAAAAATTTTAACACTTAATAAAGAAACATAACAAAAAACAAGCATAAACAAAGTAAAGCATGAGTCGATGTAATCAGCCAGCCTCTGATGCAGTGCTTAAAGGGAGCCTGCAAAAGTTTGTACTCTGTGGATAGATATGACTTAAAAGAGAGTGAAGGTCCGTCTTTCAGTCAAAGCATAATTATGTAAAAACACAAATGCTTGAAAAGATACACAAGCACTCAAAAAAGCTGCTCAATTACAGCAAAAAGATTAAATGTAATTTAGTACCTCCATCCTTAAGGCTATGTGTCAGGGTTTTACTGACTGAGTTTTTGAATGCCAATGCAAGTACCAAGATTTTTGGGCTGGTATCACCAGTACAGTAGCTGATATTATTCAGCATGTTTAAACTTGATTATTTAAGCCCTAATTGTATTTGGTGAACTTTTTGGTAGAGAAGCTCTGGGAAATGCCTTTAAATGAAGACTCAATTTACAGAAAAAAACATTATTGGACACTTAACTAAGTAAATAAAATGTGCAAAGATAATAACATTTCATTGCAGGTTTTGCAGATAGTATTAATGCAGCTGTGGTCTGGTGGGAGCCTCGGTCATATTGGAGGTGTACGACACTGACTTACTGATCTTAAAAAAAAACAAAAAAAACAACAAAAAAACAATATCAGCAAATGGTGTATCTGCCTACCCTGAGCATATGCATATGTACTTATGCATGAGAGCATATTCCCAAACAAAACAAGTGTGCACGTTTACAAATGTGCATCAAATGCATATGCATGTCGTAATCCATGTGTCGGCCTACATCCTGCTCCGTAAGCCTGCATGCATTCTCATCTGCATATGTGGGAAGGAAACATTAATCTGTGCAGTCAGTCTAAGAGCATTTATGAGTGATGTCTCCTTCGCTCTGCATACTCCCAGCTAGCCTAGCGTGACTTCCTAGCCGCTCCTCTCTATTAGCGGTGCTAACTCGGCCCCCAGTGAGGCCCTGCTGAGCCACATGCTCCCTGAATGGACCCACTCAATTAACAGGCCATGAAGCCCCGACCTCTGCCGACCTCCGCCGACCCCCTTGGGTCACGCACGTCCGCAATGCCTGCAGCTCAGAGGCAGGCATGATGTGGATGTGGCGGCTTTGAAATGAGGAGGGGTTTGGGGGTTTTTCAGGGGGTGGAGGTGAGGGTGAGAGGGCGTGAAGGGAGGGAGGGGGGTTGGTGGTCAGTGCTCTTTTGTTCCCGCAGTGTCCATTTTGCCCCCCTCCGCCCCTCGTTTCTTTCATAAGGAGGGTGTAATAAATGCCTTTGTTGGTTTTCCTCTTGTAATGGGTCCGGTGGGAGGCCTTGTTAGTGCGCGGGGTGCTAAACCAGGGGACCTCGCAGGAACTTTGGGATTAGAGGCAGCCGTTCTGCCCTAAACGTGATCCCTCAGTGTCACAATGGTCATTCAGCCAGTGGATGAATATAATTTCCTTAGATCATCTTAACTGTGAAAGCTTTTTTTGTTCTATCTAAGGGAGTTAAATATGGGTTTGGTTAGTCATCTGAAGTAGAATTAAAAGCCCAGTATGCAGTTTGAGGAAGGAAGAAAAGGGACGTGTGAATAACAGAGAGGCACATCAATGATATAATGACCTTTAGCGGTGAATAGAAGGACTCAAAGTAAAATCAGATCTTTAGATTTAAGGGCTGAAGCTTCCTTCGTTAACAAGCAGCTTTCCTCAAGAGGTGGATCTTGACATAATGTTCACAGAGAAAGGAACTTTTTTTTGTTTTGTTTTGTTTTTCTGTGGGGTTTTTTGGGGGGTGGGGGATTTCTGATAAACTAGAGAAACTGGATATATTGTTATCCCTATTCTGTAAGGCTTTAGCTTGGGTAAAAGTGGCCAACAAAAGCATATATATTTGGCCTCAGTTTCAAGTTTGGCTTTTTTAAATTGCATATGCCTTTGGTTTATATTGGCTCATGTTGTTTAAATCAAAAGAAATTCAAATGTTCCCTGGATTTACAGTATATTTATTAGCAAGGATTCTTCATATCACCGACACATTTGTATGTCCAATTTGGAGTCAATCAGTCTTTTCTTACCTGTGCAGCATTTTGAGTAAAAGCAGCCATCATGCAATCAAAGCAGCCCCACTTGAAACCGAGTCCAAACATACAAATGTCAAGTTGAGCTGCTCCTTGGAATTACATTCATGTAAAGGATGCATCGTTTTCAACATTTTTTCCATGTCTAATTTAGGAAAACACATATGCGTCACTTTTCAACATAACAAATGTTATTAAATTAAACACATGGAAGAGCTGAAAGTGGTGTATGTTTACGAGTGGAATATGTTTCTGTTTTCAATGCAACTCCATCATCATTTTCACACATACATGGTCAGAGCAGACTGGAGGGGAGCTGCAGGCATTGCAGGTTGCACTCAGCTTTCACACGTAGGATTTGTAAACTGTGAATGAGGCGAACATTTGCGCGACCGAAATGAAGACTGCCACTACTTTTGTTGATTTGGCATTCACACTGCTAGCCATTTTTCAGGGAGGAAATTCAAGTGAAGCACTCCCGAGTACTTGTGGAGCACTGAAGGCAATTTCCCCTCAGTCAAGTGCCTGAAACCCTCTCCAGCTGAACAACTTCCTGCGTTTAGTCGGCACCCCCCACCGTCACCACTGCTCCATCATCACCCTGCTTAGCTGGCATCAGTCACAACCTCACAGCAGGCCGCTGCTCTCTGCAGAATGGTGACTAGAGAGCTATGACGACGGCTTTGTTCCTGGATATAATCTGGAACTAAACGACGAAAAACATGTCGCTGAAAATCACAGCCAGAGTCAGAGAACATGACATTATATGTTATTTTTCTTCCTCTTTGGATGTGTTCTGTCCCTGTGCGTATGATCGTCACAGCACAGGGACAAAAACACATCAAATGTGTTGTAAGGCGTCACATGTTCTCTGTGTGGACCCAAAGGAGATTTTTACAATGACGTTTATTTTGAGTTGGTAAGTGCTGACTGGAGGGTTGTTTGTCCAGTCATGGAGCTGATACAGCTAAAGGGCTGCTGTTCAAAACAATCAAAAGTGTTAAATTAACACAGATTGGTGTGGATTTACTCTGCCACAGTTTTTCATTTTTATACTTTCAGGGTTAAAATAACACAGCAAATGAATAATGCACTATATACTTAATACTGGCTGCTTGAGACATCAACAAAATGACAAAATCCCAAATATGTCTTCAGTCGCATATGAAGTCGTTATTGCAGGTGAGCAGTCCGCTTCTGGGTGACAGAAATATTCAATCAGTATGTCAAATCCACACAGTGGCTTTCGTCTCAGCCCATTATGGCTTCCACAGGGCTGCAGGCTCAGGGCTCCCACAGGGGACAACGAAATCCTGAGGGAGCCTATTAACCCATTATGTTCATCTCCAGAGCAGTGTTAAGGACAATCACACATGAGTTGGAGCCTGAGCCACGGGAGGCTACATCTGCTTAGAACAAACCTATTGCCTTCCATGTAGCCTGAGGCACTGATCAACACCGTTCCCAGGCCTTCCCGTGCCTTGCTCAAGGGCCTATACTGAATACGCAACTAATGTGACAGCTCAAAAGTGAGCGGTGGCCTCTTGCATTCACAAGAAAGTGGGTGATACTCGACCGGAGGAAAGAGGGCAGACTGTGATTGTGGTGATGTGTAATTCCAGCGTAATAAGGAATGACAGCATTTCCTTTATTCCTGTTTTGTTTTTGGTTTTTTTTCTCTGACTCTGAGGGTTTTTTTTAAAGTTATTTGAATAACAGATGTCAGCCCATGACAGTAGGAGGAGGACGCTGTTGGCTTAAATGTGCGATGAAACTAACAAATTGCATTTTGCACACCACAATATGCAGTGGGCCTAATAGGTCTATTTCAAATCATAATATAGGTCAAACTCAAAGACAATTTGTTCTGCAGCCTGCAATCAGTTGTTATTATGCCCTTATTATAATTATACCAGGTCACTATGGAATACGTCTTAAGTGATAGAAATTAAAATAATTAACGTGATGATTTTATCTAATATGATGATAGGCCAGGAGTACAGTACAAAAAATCCTTTTTTTTTTATACTGGGGCCTACCTCAGTGTCACATTCATGCTTCCAGTGTCCTGAAATAATTGCAGGTATGATGCCAAACAAGCACATTTCTGCAAGACATATTAGACAATAGAATGATTACCATAATCATAATCATTATTATTTTTTCTGCATTTTAATTAGCCCTATGAAGCTCAATTAAGCTCTTCAGTATAAGCGCCTATTCAGTAAACAGCTGTCCACCTGTCTTCTCTTTCCTGGGAAAAGACCGTGGCGCCTGTTCACGCCGAGGTACCGTCACCAAACCAAGGGGGGAGAATCAGGCGAGGCCCCTGCAGCCAGCGAGGGGCCCGTTGTATCAGGGGTGATTAATGCCACAGGGAATCAGGAGAAGCAGGAAAAGCATCTTGAAAGTGCAATGTAGCTTGGGGAAAAGGTAAAAACAAAACTGCTTTAAAGACACTGCAGCAAATACAGTGTAAATTAGACAACTGCAGGAACTGACAGCTGGAGAGGACTGGATAATGAATATAGCTGCGATTGGCTTTTAAGACAACAGACAAAACTTCCTGACAAAATCATAGTCCATGTATGCATGGTGCTAAATTTGCCTGGGGATGTCCAGTGATTTTAACCATGTGAAAACCTGCCATGTTTGCAATTTGTAAAGAAAAAAAAAATCCAGCACAAATTATCCGCCACATTTTGGTTAAGGCAGCAGTTCCCAGGTAACACTAATCTCGCGCAAATCAAACTCTCTGCAATTTCAGTTGCAATTACGAGGTTCCACCTGTAAGGACAAATGGTAGTGGGTTTGGATGCATTTTTGGCACAAACTTAAAGTTGTGCTTAACCAAGTCAAGAAGGACAAATTGTTAAATCTTAATCTGTGCAACTGAATCTGGGGCACTGGTGATTTCAGTGATTTTTTATAGTCCCGTGTGAATTCGCAAAGCACAGAGGTTAAGGGGTATTTCATTAATTACATAAAGTCCCCACATAACATGAGTCCTGTGTGAGTATTTTGACGTTTTATTGACAAATGCAGCCCACACAAATTTGGATATGAAATGGTGGAGACTATGGTGACAATTGAGAAGCAGTAACATAAAGATAATAAATATACCACACACTAGACGGCATACTATAGGAAGTGAGTTCAACTAATCAAATTGTGTTCATTTTGAAAATGAGGTTAGTAAAGGAACAATTTAATGACTTCATAGAGATGATGCTTGTTAGCAACATCATGTTACACTGACGGTGGCATCCGTTATCGATATATGCATTCAATGTTGCTGTGTCATGATGTAATTTCACATTAAAAGGAAAATTCTCTTACCATCTGCCAACATGCAAGCAAACAATACAGTAGAAGTTTATTTCCTTTAAAATCCTTTCAAAATATCAGTGTGTTGTTGCTTATGCATCTCCTGCTTCTCTTCCTCCTCCTCCTCCTCCTCCTCCTCTTCTGTGGCATTAATCATCCCTCATACGCAGGGCCCCGAGGAGCCCATATCTAACAAGGACACCCGCTTTCTTCGGCTGTTTGATCCCCGAAAGTGAAACTGTGTTAATTACGCGGTGAGAGAAAAACCCCATCTGGATTGGAGGCATTAACCCCTTCCACAGAAATTGCATTATAGTAATTAAGTATTCAAGAAAAAAAGGATTAGGCTTGACTGGCCTTCATCATAACAAGCAGTGGCTTGATTGCATTCACTGCCAGTCGCCTCTTACCCACCTTTTTAGACTGGCATAAATCTTTATAACATAAATTCACAGTATGCTGCACATCATAGCAAATAGTATCAAACTGATCTAAGTTATATCAAGATATCAAGATTTATGGAAAAAGCCATAAATTAATGTTTTTCTTAAAATATTATTGCTTTATGTCCATTGACAGTGTTTTGTCTTGTGATGATCACTAACAGAGGTCATAGCTTTTACTCCTTTTTTATCACTACTTCACTAGATGTAATGAAATATATGGGTTACAATAAAGTTTAAAGATAAAATAAATAAATGAAACAATTCTAAATTGAACAATTTATTTTGTTGGAGTAAACCATTATTGTGTATTAAATTTCACAGCAAATTTTCTCTTTTCTCTAACAGTGAATGTAGAAGCTATAAGGCCCCTCTTTTCACATTTTTACAGTAAAATAAAATATAGGCCATATACCATAGTGGATGTTGTCCAGGCTGCAATACATTTTAATGTACACTGAATGACAATAACATTTAAATTCTAACTAATCATAAACAGTCTAATATGAAAAACAAAGTCACAGAAAACCCCAACCCTATATAGTATTAAGAGAAAATGCATTTTAAAAAAGGAAAAAAAAAAAGATTATACTTCTGTGTTCTTTCCCATGGAATACTTTTATTTTTAAAAAAGACAAAAAAGTACTGGTTTGATATAAAAATGTAACCTATATTTATTCTTAGTTCTCAAGACTCAGTTCATTTTTTATTGAATGCAAGTTTCTGGCTACAGGGGAGTCTATTTGTCTTTGGTTTTACCAGGCTGTTGAAATTAAATTCTGTAAATATGTCTTGGCTTGGGTGAGGGAAAAATTAGACAGCATTTTTTCATCAAACAGACAAGTCATTTCCCAATGCATCCTCCTCACTGTATTCACAGGCCTGTGGCACAGAGCAGTGCAGCTCCAGAGCGACCTCTAGTGGTCAACAGGTAGTATAAGTAGATCTGTCAGTACCCTCTTATTAAGTGACAGTGGGATTTGTTTGACATTTGTACACATTTTAAACATAAAAATAGACATTTGACGGCATGCTTATCACATACAGCATGTTGAAGATGGTGACTGTCATTATGGCAGACACGAACACAATGCGCTGCACATAAACCTTTAATTTTACAAACTACAGGGAATAAATCTCAAGTGCTGGGATATTAAAACCTCAGTGTGTGTGTGTGTGTGTGTGTGTGTGCGTGTGCGTGTGTGTGTCTAACTGTTGAGCTTCTCAGACTCTGCTGTCCTCACAGTGGTCAATTGGTCATCATGATCTGCCTCCTCTCC
>OMKZ01024486.1:44066-60779 GCA_900302535.1 Neoniphon sammara
CCCACTGCAGGGAGAAGGCCGCGATCAGGAAGTTGAAGCCCACGCTGCTGAAGCCGTAGCGCTGCAGGAAGGTCATGAGGAAGCCGAAACCGATGAAGATCATCACGTGCACATCCTGGAAACCTGCAAGGGCCAGAAAACACAGGTTGTGCTCAATGCTTCTGCCCTTTTCTATTCATGTTTAATGTGGAGAGGAAGTCCTGCAACAATATTCGGTTTTCAGGCAGTTTCTTTTTCGCTTTCAGAACAACAACAACAACAACAACAACAACAATAATAATAATAATAATAATAATAATAATAATAATTTGCAATGAGGACGGAGAACCATCTGGAGGGTTGGAGGCTGCATGGTGCACCGAAACATGAAAGATCTGGTAGACGAGAAACGAGTGAAACCATGTTCATCAAGGTGAGCATTCACATTAAAATTGTGAATTAAAAGGTTAATACGTTCAATCTCATATTTAAGTACAATAATTCTAACTGAGGTGTGCATCAACATCAAAAAAGAAAGAGAGAGAGAGAGAGAGAGCGATCACTGCCAACGACTGTAACGACTGATTTTGTTGTTCAAAACAGCCATTCTTTGTGAATCAGCGGTTACATAAGCAGTGGTCAATAGGGACTCTGCAGGTTCATTTGGCCTAGATGTACACTATTTGACTCTGAAAAGTTGTAATCCCCCAAAGTTCACTCAGTATCTTTAAAACATAGAGGGGCGACTGTGTAGAGGTGATAGCTTTTTAACTAAGGGCTACTATACTTTTAAAAAGCATAATAATGACCTTCAAAAGCCATCAGTAATTTTGAAAGAGTATGTGACACTTTTTTGAAATGTTGGCGATCACATTTTGGAATGAAACTCTGTCTTTGCACCCCGGGGCTTCACTCTGTCCTCATCTCTGTCCCGGTTCACACAACCTGCCAGAGCTGGATTGTAGCTGTCCTTGTTGGTTGAATGCGACAGACAATATCTCACTGTGCTGTGGCTGCAGTTGCCATGGTGACCGATAATTGGCATGGCCGTCGGAGGTGTTGCCAGCGTCCCCGTTGGCATTTTGGCCCAGATTCGTGGTGCCATCCACAGGGACGCCGACGCACCCCAAACACAGGGGTTGCTGGGAACAATTAGTATCATATTCTACACAATCCTGCAAGCGTGAAATAAATGCAGATATGTTATTAAAGGGAGTTTACTGTCAAACGTGTAAATCTGTTTTAGGATTTGACTGCTAAGGGCTTTTGAAGGTCAATAAGGTTGCAATTTTATTTGGACTAAAGCTGCCAAAATCCAAAGTCATCCGTTGTTCCCTCAATAATTTTATTGTTTGCAGGGTGGAAAAGCCTTTGAAACAGCGTTTACACCAGTGACGTTCAGCTGATGGTTCACGGTACAAAAGTGGGTCCGCTTTGTCAAGAAGAAGAAGAAGAAGAAAAATCATTTTAGTATAACAGATGTCCAACATGAACACGACAAGCCATGACGAGCCTGTAGTCTAAGAAAATGTTTCTTCTCTTTACCCTTTAAGTAAAGCCACTAAATATTTTATTGTCTTTTTGTTGTTATTGTTAGGTCTATAAATGTATTATTGTTGTCTTGAAAAAGAAAAATGTTTTGGAGGTCTGAATTAATCTAGCTGCTGTTGCAATGGCTTTTTACATTGGGTTTTAAACCCTCGTTGCACTTTGTTTATTTTGTGTTTTAGCAGCATATGGAAGCATTGTGGATTATTGCTCTTTTCATTTTGTAAAATGAAAATGAATGGCTCTTAAGGTAGCCTTAATATGACTTAATGACTGAGGACCAGTGTGAGTGAACCACCCCATATGACAGAAAGTCCAGCTTGAGCCAAATAACCTGCTATAAGCAGCCACTATCAAACTACCATTTCCATATTTAGTTATATAAAAAAATTGAATTATGGGAATAAGCCTACAGAATATTTATCGTGTATCTCTTGCTGATCCTTAGCTGATAAACAATAAAAGATGTGCATCTAGCTTGGAATACCAGTTTTCATGACATCTGCTGTGTGTGTGAACATCTGTTGATTTTGTTTCTAGGTTGACAAGGAAACAACTAACATTGCAGGTTTTTGATCAGACTATGAGACAAAAAGAGCAGGACAGGAGAAGACTGAAAAGATGTTCATTATCTTGGAATATTGTTCAACTAAACTGGGTAAAGAGTGTTTCGATATACAGCAGCTGTGTATTCACAATAGAAATGGTCCATATTTGACAAGGGAGGCTACATCCTGTGCATCAGTCCTGTGACCTTTCAGTTATGGGACAGACTCCCAAATCACTGGAGCTCCTTGTTGTATGTTGTGTATGTTGGTGTTGTATGTGCTTTATGTGCCTTCAGGTGACCTGTTGCACAAGAGCAAGACAGTAGACATATCTCCGGTTTACATACCATCCTTATCTCCAGGGAACATACAGACAATACGTTCACTCAGGCCGGCCTATACATGCCCAAATCACAAGATGCACATGATCCTGCTTTAGAAAAAAAAAATCTGTTATGCATTTATGTTTTTGCATCACTGTGCAGGGGTGCAGCGTGTAAACCTGTCTGTTTATACTACAGCTCTGTTCAACAGATGTGGACTCGTGCAGGTTGCATGCACGCACTGCACTGCAATATGCTCTTCCCTCTAGCTCATGTGACAGTCAAGTTGTCAGGTTAAAGATTATGCGAGGCCATTAAAACTAAATGACCTTTACACTCTAACGCTGCTTTTTATTTGTCTGCCCTTGGAGAGGTTTTCCAGTCGGCCAGTGGTTTGGCAGTCGAGTCAATAATAACATAACACAGACTGCAGTGTCTGATAGTATTACTGTGAATCTTGATTGAGTCTTGCAAGAAAATTCTCTATTCTCTTGCCTCTACCTCTGCCATCTGAAAAAAAATCTCACATTTTTTTCCCTCTTTTTTCTTTTTTTTTTAAATTTAAATCCAATAGTATATTGTAGAAATCATTCACTGACAGACTTCAGGTTTTTCCTCTTCAAAATGGATAAAAC
Source organism: Neoniphon sammara (assembly GCA_900302535.1). Taxonomy (NCBI): domain Eukaryota; kingdom Metazoa; phylum Chordata; class Actinopteri; order Holocentriformes; family Holocentridae; genus Neoniphon; species Neoniphon sammara. The sequence goes on from OMKZ01024486.1 coordinate 47,100, forward strand.
ATCTTACAAACTCTCTTCATATCAAAAGTCCAGCAGTTCATTCAAATGATTCGTCCAAATATCCAAACAAATCAGAAAAGGCCTGGAGACTTTAATATTTCAGAGGTTTCTCCTAACTGAACTGGACTATTCAGTCCTTCTCATTGGACTGGGTGCATATAATCACACTCACAGTATCATTAACACAATAAAAAATCTGCCACATGCAACCAAATTGTGACTATGTCTTGTTCTGTGGGATTGCACTGTATTTAAGGTCCTGTTGTGTGGTGCCATGAATGTTATTGTCTGTTGTCAGATTGTATGTCTCAGTATCTTGAGATGCTAATGTTGTTGGAGAGGGAGAGAGGGTGTGTTGTAACAGGTAGCTATGCAGGCCTGCAGGACTGTGGCAGTAAGACTGACAGTCTTGAACTTGTTGAGACACGCCCACCAGCTCCGGCTTCCCCCCACTCCCAACACACACACACACACACACACACACACAACCACAATACTTAAGACCGATTTCTTAAGGTGGCACTGTGGGAGAGATAAAGCACCTCTGTGAATTACAGAGATAAGTGTAAATGCAAATGTGCATTTGAGACAGCTAATGGACCTTAACTGCAGATGTAAGTGTAAAAGTGCAACAGGTGCATGTGTGACTGTGACTCTAAGTGTCAGTATCACACAGTGTTGACATGCTAATGAGGCTGAAGCCTGACAAAACAGGTCAGGGTGATAAACTACAGTGTTCAGTGTTCCTCATGTTTTTTGTTTAAAACCAAACTGAAATTCACTTTTTGGGGAAAATGCTATTTGAAATACTGTAGCTAATATTTCAAAAAGCTCATCTTACCCTCAAAAACAATGATTTTCTGAGCAAAAATTTTAATTCCTAACTTTATTGGTAAACCATTTTCTTTTATAGCTGCAGTCATTTTCATATAGTACAGTAGGTGTCTTTTCAACCACTGAAAATTGGTTTTATGAAACTAAAAACTACTGACCTGCGTTTCACCTGCAGCTCAAGGGGGAAAGAAACTTTTTCCACACCATCAATCCATGTAAATCAGGAAATTAACGATGAAAAAGATCAATGGATCAGCCTCTATGGGACATCAGTGGGCTGGAATTCATCTCTGTGAGCTGTTCACTCACAGAGAATGGGACCACAAACACCCATCCAATTAGGGAACAAGACAGCTATGGATCTACTGCGCTGCTGCTCAGCAACTTCTTGTCCTTGTAAACAGGATGAAATATTTCCCAGACTAGCTGGTGGCGTTGTAACAATCTGACCAAAAACAAAATGATCTGAAAACGTGAAGAGGTTGAGCATGCAAAGTCGGCATACTTACACTTAGGTAAAAATCACTGAGGATGCATGTAAGAGAGGACAAGATTTCACTGTTAGCAAAGTACAATAATAACTATTTCTGTTCTTTTTGAGATTATATGTCATAATATTTGTGTAAGTTTTCAATAGTCCCACCCCAGAAATAAAAACTAAGTGTTACGTAGAAGTTTCAAGGTCAGTCTCACTAAATTTAAAGAAAACAAAGTGCCAACATCAGCATCTCTGATCTTTAAGTTCCGTCCGTACTCTTTCAAAAACATTCTTCCCCCCCAAAAAAGTGAAAAGAAATGGATGCATGCATTTCACTGGGGAAAAAAATCTCCATTTTAACTCTTGTAAAATCTTGTTTTCTTCAAACAAGGTCAAAAATCTGCAAGTGGGATGAGATAATCCAGTTTGTTTCCAATGCTCATCAACTTGTTTCAATTCAATTTTCTTGAATCAAGTGTCATTTTCTTGATCCTAGTGGGCTGATCTGCTTTATTCTGCCTTGTTTCACCATATTTATACTTCTTCCCAGAAAAAAATCCTGAAACAAGTGAAACTGCATTGGAAATCACTGAGATTCCCACTGACAGATTTTTTTTTGCCTTTTTTGAAGAAAAACAACATTTTAACACTGAATATGAAACTAAAAATCTTGTAATGATGGATTTTTTGCAGTGTACCATTCGGAGCCGGAGCATCTCCACCCATGACCCCTACTGTAACCTCTGACCCCCTTCTCCCCTATTCCTCCCAGGAGTCCACAGGTCACTCACTTGGGTAGCGGTAGTAGAAGTCGTTCTCGTAGTCGGAGTGGTTCTTCGTGTGCTCGTGCCACTTCCTGGCATCTGTCTCATGGTCGTACTGCACCAGCGCACCAAACAGGATGATGAGGATGACCTCCAGGATGATGCAGATCACCGGCAGCTTCAGCCGCATGTTGGTTGCTGTGTCTGTCATGTTTTCAGGGTGTGAAGAAGAAGAAGAAGAAGAAGAAGAAGAAAAGGAAGAACAGGTGGAGTGACAGTCTTCTTCTGGAAGCCTCTGAGGTCTGTTCTTAGGTTGGGGATGAAAAGGGATTAAAGATCCGGCTAATTTCCACAAACACGCAGTCTCTCCGGTGCACAGGCAGGGGTGTCTTCAGTGCAGAGACGGAGGCAGTGTGTGTGACGGTGGAGGGAGAAGCCAGCAGACAGACACATGGGTCTGTCTGACTTGTTGTGTGTTTTTGTTCTGCTGGTTCACGCCCACCAGACCTGCCTCTATCTCAACCCCTCCCTTCTCCTAATGTAGTTTTTAAGGTGGCCTGACATGTTAAGGCTCACCTTGAAGTAGTAATTTGTCATGTCATGTCATCTGTCCATGTAAATAAATGTGTGTATCACTACTCTCTCTATCTCCAGCTGATGTGACAAAAAGGTGAGCCAACCTATATCCACTTCATAAAGCTTTTCCATTTGCTTTTCCACTCAGGGTCTGGTAGCTCTTCCCTGCTCTACAGGAAGTAATGCATTTCCAGTTTGTGTGGAATAACAGAAGAAGAAGAACTGGATAATTTGCATGAGCAGTGACAGCCTTTATGACTGAACAAAGAAAGAAAAGAGTGGCAGCTACAGAAACTGCATAAACAGAAACCCCAAGTCCTTGTAAGTTGCAAAACATCCTGGTTTTATTTCGTGAGCACTTGTGAAGGCATCTTGGTGGACTGACATGCAAACATGCATGCACACACACACACACACACACACACACACATACAAAAATGCACTATGGCTCCACAAATGTTAAGTTTTCAATTGTGTCTTTTGTTTAGAAAGGTATTTAATAAATGTGATTCAAACCTTTAGATTAGATAACTACTTGTTTCAGTTTTACTCATGCATCAAGTTAAAAGATGAACACACGTAATCAATGGGTAATCTTAGCATAACTACTGAAGAAATACGCACATGTTGGTAAAATATTTGTGATTAGAGCAACTAATCACAATCAATTTAACTGTCAGTAAATAGACCTAAGGCATCAAAAATGACCCTAAGGACACTGAAGGAGCTTTAGGTTCTAGCTGTTCAGTCCTCACAGCCATCTCGCAGAGGAACATATATTTTCAGCTACTGTCATTGTACTTTTGAGCAAGGCACTTTATCCCTGAACTGCTGCAGTGGATCTGCTGTGGCAGTGGCAGAAAAAGCATAGGCACAGCTAGAGAAATTTCCCTGGACATTATATAAGGAAACAAACAAGTAAGCAAGCAAGCATATAACAAACAGAGCGGTCTTTCAATCCTGCAGTCATGAACAGCTGATTGCATTCATCACAACATGGCTGACATCGTGTTAGTTTCTGTGCTGTCTTGAGTGGAAACTCAACATTTTGTTACTGATCCATACATCTGATCAAGTGTGTGTTTGATGTGAGCTTGTTAGCTAACATAACATCTGGTCAGCTAGCCATCATTGCACATCAGAGGTAGAAAGTAAATTAAATGGAAAGTAAGTTTATTCCTACTGCGCTTAAGTACAATTTTGAGATAGATAGATAGATAGATAGATAGATAGATAGATAGATAGATAGATAGATTCTCCATCATAATTGAACAGATGTTGAAGTTTGGATGGTTTGAGCTGCAGGATGGATAACTGAAGTCACATAAGCGGCCATTTTTATGTACCTATAGGTCACCGGCAGATCAGATCAACAGGTTGCAGGGTAAACTCTTCACCTGGGCCTAAACTGAGAAGACCAGCAGTACTGAGACAAGATGTTAGGCATTGCCTTGTAGGCCTGTAACAAAATTTAGTTGTTTGTGCAACATCCTTAAGAGATACTGAAACCAAAGCACCATATTCCACTCACTCTTCCACCACCTCAATAGAAAAAGCATGCGGGCCTGTGGCTGAGATGGCAAGAGACAACACAGCGGAGACTGGGGTTACATATGGGGGCACAGACTATACAGTAGAAGTGGGGGTGTGTGTTGGTTTAGGGATAGGTTTGTGCACATCCTCCTCCTGTACAGTCTGATAAGAGATGTCACTCACGCCGCTATCGGCCTGATCCATCAGCGGAGGCTGTTTTTTCTTCAGAAAGGTCCACCTGACAGGAATGCTGTTATGGTTTTGGGGAATCTGAACTATTACCACTTGAGACTCCAGGCGTCGAAGGCAGAGCCATGAACTTTGCAGTGGAAGTAAAGGGCCTCGCTGTGTGTCGAGCACTGACTTCAAGTTGTGTATCTTCAATATTTGTCAAATAACATATGTGAAGAAATACACCTGGTCACCGTGTCATCATGTGACAAACTGCTCTCTCAGTGTTTTTTTACCCCCAGTGTTGATTGTAAGGCGGAGCTGCCTCCCAGGCTATAGTTAAGGGTAAGATTAGGAAACACTGCCTTACAGGCAAATTTGAGGGCAAGAAAGTAAAATGGTACAGAATTCAATCTAACCAGCTCTAATCAATAAGTCAATGTTTATTCACTGTAGCAACTGATAATGTAATGTAACTATTGAATAATGTCATAACTTGTCAAAAAGTAATAAAGTACTTCTAAAAGAGTAGAAATGTAGAAAAAACTGCTAATGGAATCAATTTTTGGACCACATAATGACATTCTCTAATTACATCAACTTGTGTTTATTACTTCATAATGGATGGAAAATATTTTTAACTAATGATGAAGTAATAATGTTGAATAATGATAGTGATCATAAAGTTAGCGCATTATTAGTCAATATTATTTCATCATCAGATAATGTCACACCCCTTATAATTAATGAATGAGTAATAATTAATAATAATGTGATAAATTGTGTCACATGAACTGGTTTTATTACAGTTTTCACCAATTTAGAGGGACATCTCTGTTGTTATGAAATGATTTGGTGATTAATACTCTGTCAGTTGCTACAAACCCTCTGACCTATGCATTTAAACAACAACAAAGTCGCATACTGGAACTGTACGTAAGAATGATTATATTCTAAATTTTACAAGAAAATAAAAGCGACGTTTATTTCGGTAGAACAGACAGAAATGACAGTGCATGACTTACTCTTATTGAAAGTTTGTTTGGGGTATTACTGAATCTTGATATTAAGCTCAAAAACAGGAGAAGCAGCATATCAAAAATAAGAAAAAAAACACTTCACTACTTTTGTAACAGTTTATTTTGGGGCAACAATACTGATGCATTTCTGTATTAAACTGTATTAAACTATAAATTGGTGCCAAAGAGGTGAAGTCTTTTTTCTCATTGTGCTGGTTTTCCTGTTTTTGAAAGTCTACATTTCAAAGATCCATCACTCAGCTACATTGTGGTCTCTGGTGAGGAAGCACACCTGCATCCATTTCTTAATGTTGAGTGTTTTTTATTTCATACCAAACTGTACCAATTGATGTCAGAGTTGAAAAAAAATCACTTGAGGGGCAGGTTGACACATGCAGGTGTAGCCTTGCTTTTAGAAGAAATCACACCAAGTAGCACTTTGATAATGTAAAGAAACCTAAACCTTGCCGTCCATAAGGTCCTCTCTCCCTGTACATGCGCTCAGACGTGCCTCATCTTGCCTCTCTGTGTGAGAGCCACAGGGCATGTCTAAAGCAACAACTCATTTCCACATACTGAAACACAGTTAATGCAGTGGAAACTCTGGTCAGGAAAATGTCCACAGGTGCAGATTCCACCAGCCACTGCAGCACTTGGTTGTGATAATGGCACCTGTGGTGATCTGCCTGTATGGTCTTGCTGGGAGAGCTGATGGACATCAGGATGAGAAGCTCACTGCTGCCCTCTCAGTGCACCGTGTGTCAGTGTGGTGACTGATGAGTCCTCAGTCACTTTGCATTTCATCACATTTACTCTGTGCTTTTTGAGTCTTTTATGTAAGGGTATTTTTGCAGAGTTGTTGTTCCTGGAACCATTCACTTTAAACAGTCAGTCAGCATAGAGAAGAGAGCAATCCGGCTTTACTTTGTTAGTGCACTTTATTTTGTGCTTCTGATTTTTCATATCTTCAACCCTGCTGTGTGGACAACATATTTTCAAACCCACAGAACTTTATTTTTAAATACTAGTGGAGATCCCAGGGTTTCCATAGGTACCATATACAGTATGGTCTGCTGAATTCCATTGAAATGTGTACAAAATGATGCACACGACATATCGTAACATTTACTCCAAGTAAATTTTAAATGAGCTCCTTCAGGTAATTTTACTTCTGCTTAAGTAAAAAATCAGCCACGTGACGGTATTTCTACTTGAGTTGGGGTTTTTTGTTCTCTTCCCGCCCTGCTCTGAAGAGATGAAAAAGAGGACAGCCCAAGTCTTTGATCGAATACATGGCAGGTAGAAAAGACGAGTAGAAAAGACACTTGGCAGCTGCATCACAAATCCTGAGCAATAACTGTTGTTCCTTGAGATTTGTGAACAACAGACTCGTGTAACATGGCTATTGGAAATGCTTGTTTTTCTCTTGTATTTTCTACAGCCTTTTATATTTGTAACTGTAATGCAACTGAAATTGAACCACAAAAACAGGAAACCCAACCCAGATCCGTACCCATGTGCATTACTGTTGATACAGTGCAGGTTTCATTATCCTCAAGTTCATCTCAGTTCTTCATTAAAATCCCCAGGAGGGGCAATTTGGCTGCAGCATAGAAAACCATGGCAGAGAACATAAAAGAAAAAGGGGAACAAAAAGAATGAAAAGAGAAATTAAAAATTATACAAGTTCTCCAAGGCCTCAAAGATTTCTGTTAATTGATTGCAGCTGCAATAAATGTTTATTTTGATTACACTTTAATCCAGAAGGCAGCCTAAATAAATGTGTGATGGACCCGTATGATTACAGTCAGTTTGGCTCTGCTGAATGACTGAGAGATGCCGAGAGTCCCTGTCATTCCAGAGCAAACTCTAGTGAAGCAAGTCATGTGTTACATACTACAAGTTTTGGAAGCCAAGCGTATATGCTAGTCTCGTGCTACATAGACTATTTCTTTTGTCATCACGACTTTCATCTCTGATAGAAGATAATACCTAACATTTCTTCAGATGCCTCCAATTCCATTGTATGCCATGCTATGTAGAGCAATTATATGCTATGTATGTAGAGCAATACAGCTTACTGCTGACACTGCTACTATGAAACTCTTCCCCCTGTCAGTCTGTCTCTACGTCAGTGTCACCAAGACAACAAAGCACATGGGTAAGGACTGATGATTTTATCCTGCTTTGGTAGTTAAATGTCTATTTTCTCATTGTAAGCTGTCCTGGCTAAGAGCATTAGCTAAAAGCCTAAAACATAACTCAGTGGTTATAATAATAATTCCACAGTGCACCTATTCTCCTTTCAATTTCCTTTGATGAATAGCCAATAAGGGTCAATTTATTGTTTGTTTTCAGAGCTTCGGTTACACAATTCACATAAGAACCATTAGCCTACAGCTCCGCCCACATTCATTTTAAACCCTTTGCTACGCCCTCGCTGCTTTGTAAGAAGCAGCAAGTTGGCACATCCAAATGGATCGCACCTTTAGCTAATCATGATCCTGTGAATGAATGAGTGAGTGAGTGGCTTCCACCTACAGCTCATGGAGACGCTTCACATCTAAAAATCTTACTTATAGCACCTTTAACCAACTTTTATTGAATTTTGTGTTCGGCCAAAGACCTCTGGCTGCCAAAGGGTGTGTTACAGTTTGACACCTGAAAACGCTTTGTTCATCACGTACCCTCAGCTCCCCACATCCAAGTGCGTGCCACCGAGTTTTGCCGTGGAAGTGGATGTGTCTTTGTCACTCCATCAACACAGCAGGCTGGCTCCTCGGCCCACAGATAAGACAATCTCCCAATCAGACAGGGTTGACAGGATGTGTGTGTCTTTGTGTGTGTACGTGTGTGTGTGTGTGTGTGTGTTTGTGTGTGGGTGGGTGTTGGGGAGAGGAGTTGGAGGGGGGGGTCCAAGACGCCTGGCACCAGATCAAACGAGATAAACACAAGACCAAACCTGCCTGTTATGTAATGCTGAGATAACACAGCAGGGAACCATACAGGCACTTCACACTTAACATTATAATGCACAGCGTGGCTTTTTGTGTGTTTTGGGGAGTTTTATGTGCATTCCTGAGAAGACACTGCAACAGTACCCACCATAATGAGTCATTTAATATAGAGTCTAAAGGATTAACTGCACTCATTTCCTTTTCAAATCAAGTTGTTTCAAAGAACTGCCATTTTCTTGATTCTAGGTGAACTGGAACCAGGAGACCTGTCCAGCACGTTTCCCTGCTCTCCACCTAATGCATGCTGGGATAGGTTCCCCATGACCCTGATTAGGAATAAGTGTCTGGAAAATGGATGGATGGATGGCGAACCACTGAAGTTGATGTAAATGAAAACCTGAAACAAGTGAAACTGCTATGGAAACAATTATCTAACCCATCTGTCAGGTTTTTTTTTTTTTGTTTTTTGTTTTTTTGAGAGAGAGATTTAATGGTGGATTGGATGGTGCCATCTAAAATTTAACATCAGTCCAAACAAGCACATTTTCACAATAGTATGGCACGGTAAACATTCACAGTAAATGTCTTTGGACACTGTTTTCACCTGATATCCAAAAGATATTTAGATCACAAGTCCAGAGTCTTTGTGTTGTAACATTCACTGTAGTGGAAACCACTCAGAGAAGCTGCAGGATAAACAGAGGAAGCGAGGAGGAGGAGGAGGAGGGAGGAAGATAAGTCGACATTCCCATACCTGAGATCTGTATCTGCTGCTAGTGTGACTATCACAAGGGGAATCCACGTGCTACCAAACCAGGCATTGACTCAGAAGTGATTGGGTAAAGAGCCTCAGGCTCATCAATAAATCTGTCCAAGGCTGGGACAACAGGTCAAATGTGAAGCCTTTTTCCCATAAATTTACTCAGATATGACCTGAGGCTACATTGTGTTAGGCCTCCCTGGAATAATCATTTCAGTTTGCTCTTGCTTTTATCTGTATTAAGGACTTCTATAAAAAAACATATGTAGATATATTTGTAGATATATATTTGATTTAGCTTTACTCATGTTGCTTAAAGGGCTCGATATGCATTGCCGTGCAGATAATACCAGAACTGGCATCACAGAGATCACAATCGGGCCACTCAATGAAGATCTCATCCTTGGTGGGTGGAGCCTGCGTGCCCACTGGCTGATGCGACAGCCAAGAATCACATGACACATCTCAGACAGCCATCAGGATTCCATGAAAATATGACAAACACAGCTTCACTGGGGAATGTGTGTGTAGATCCTTTATCACCTTTGTGAAGGCAGAAAGCAGGTAAATGCTTATATGAGAGCACAGAGGTAAATAGTTCAAAACGCATGTATGTTGGTTTTGCAATGTATCTCAAATACCAGGTCAGCATACCTTCTAGGTTCACTTGCTTACCTTTAGTGTAAATGTGAAAAGACTCATTAAAGCAACTTAAGAAAGAATCATAAAAGAGAGAAAAACAAGATAACAAATGAGTTATCCATGAAAGCATGAAATTATTATTGAAATGCTTATTTAAGTTCTTATAGAAAGAGAGGAGTTCACCATTTACTGCTTCAAATCTTTTGAAGCAATTACATGACATAATCTCACACAGCTAATTTCTACATGTAACCACTCCAATGTTACATTTGGACTCTTGTTAAGTAGTAACTTGTGCAAGTCCTCCTCCACTCCCCCGCTGGCTTGATGCATGTCAAGGGAATGAAAGTAGTGGGAGGATGGGGTTTGCACATCTTGGTCTGAGGACGACTATAAGTCATGAGGTCACCAAGGCTGACAGGGTTCATCTTCTGGGTATCATAAATAGGCTTTCCAAATTTCATGGCAATCTGCCCTACAAATTTTGAGATATCATATGTGAGATTTTTCGTCATAAAGATGGCACAACAGGAAAGGTCATAGGGTGAAAAATCAAGAGGAATTGTCCTTTGGAGAGTATGAATGCACTCACCATATATCATGGCTATACACTTAGATTTAGTGATATCTCATGTGCAAATCTAATTTGTCCTGAGGGTGGCACTACAGGAATGTAGTGGGTCATGAAAATTGAGAAGGTTCATTCTGCTGGGAGCATGAATGCGCTCATGAAATTTCATGGCAAATTTCTGCCCCATAGGTTCTAAGATAGGGAATTTGACATTTTGGTGTGAGTGTGGCATTAGAGGAAGGGTGATGATGAGTACATTCAGCAGATCACTTGGCAATCTATTATGTTTAGAGATATGTTGTTTGCAACATGTTTGGCCTGGGGTGGTGCTGGAGACAAGGTCATAGGTTCACCACAGTCAAGAAGAGTCTTCCTTTGGGGAGTGAATGCACTCACCAAACATTATGTCAATCCACTGACTTCATCTTGTTTGCAAAGTTGACATTTTGGCCTGAGGGTGGTGCTGTAGAGGAAAGGTCATGAGGTGAACAAAATTGTCAGGGTTCACCTTCGCAGGAGCATGAATGTGCTTTCCAAATTTCATGGCAATCTTCATGGCACTATGTTTCCTCGAAGTAAGTGTTGAATGGATGAACACACAGATGGACAGACCAACCGACACAACCATGCTTTGGTCCCACCATCCTTTGGGGCAAAAATATGGCTGAAGGGAAATGGAATTCAGAGCAGCTACTGTTTTCAGTCCCTGGTAATTTACAGAAGTTAACTCTTTGCTGCATTACTGAGGGTCAAAGGTCAAATTCAAGTCTATTCAGATTCCCTGAGGTAAGGTATGCAAAGACCCCAACACTACCCACATTTACCTGCATGAACAGGAGGGGGGTGGGGGGGAGCACAGGCAGCGCTTGATCGGGAAGGGGGAACCTCTCTGAGCTGTCAGCAACAATTAGTTTTTTAAACTGTGAGGAGGGAACATCTTTCACAACGCTCAAACTCTGTCAGTCACAGTCTGAGCTTCAGGAGAAGGGGCACCTGTAAGAATGTTAAAAACGTTTCAGTAGATAATGTGTCTTTAACGGAGGGGAGGGGGAATCTTTCAGAGTGATAAAAAAGCTGTCAGAAGGTGCATACCTTTGGCCATGAGCGCCTTCGTGACCCTGCTGGCTATAACAGCTTTTGTCAACAGCGTCACGCGCTGATGAGGCTCAGAAACTGATACTGCATCAGGGCTGCAGGCAGGCTCAACCTGCTCTACTATCGGCTGCGCTCATCTGTTGTACGCTGATGGCAGAAACAATCTTTCAAGTGAGATAGCACCTTATGAATCTTAAGGTAGGTTGTAGGTTTTGCAGAGTCTTGTGTGTGTTAAAAATGTATAAATGGTAACTTAATGGCTGGGTGCACCGCCAAGACCTGTGAACCTACTTCCAAAAATCCATGGAAAACTTGATAAATGCTGAGGTTTAAGCTGAAATAATATCAATTAAAAAAAAATCTTGTAAATGATGTCTAGTGTTGTGTTTTTTAAAGGATTTTTTTTTTGGAATGCCACCATTTATGCATGCATTCGGCATGGGTTTTCTCTGCATGCTATTAATATTTTTCTTTATTTTATTAGTTTGTATAAAAGATTGCATATAAATTACGTACATTATGAACAGCAATCAACACTTTGCAAATGTCCCCAAGTTACCCAAAGGCTCCATTAAATCTTGAGTTGCTGGCCAGATACCTACAATTTAATGCAGGAAGAAAAAAAAATAATCACAGAATGACTACACTGTCTTTGCTTTGTCAAGGGCCCCCATACTCTAGTAGCAGTTCTACATTAGTTATATTTTCTCTCTGTTGAAGAGAATGTTTTCATTTGTACATTCAATACGTTAAATTAATTAAGACTGTGACATTCAAGGGAGAATGGAGAAATGTATTAGATGCTATCTCATGAGCTCACATTCTCATGAGCTTTCCCTCAAAATATCTGGTAAAATGAAGAACAAATTCATCAGTCAAATTGTAATGACGTGTCAGAGCATATTGCTGTAGGCTCCAGGACTGTTTACACGCAGGTTAGAATGAGCTATGACCTTGACAGCTGCAGACAGGAGGAGCTAGAAAAAAATGGCTCGAACAGGGAGATACAGACATTGGGAGACTAAGAAAATTATTTGTATTTCATATGCCTTTAAAGGAATTTTCCACTGCTTTTGTTTGTGTTGCGTTCACCTCTGAAAATCTGCTACAGGGTGTCTTTCATTGGCAGATGTAATGTAAAAAAAAAAACAGAACATCTAAGTTCAGCTGTGGTAATTTATGTTTGAACTTGTATTTAAGCATTACGTGGTCACCACAGATCAGTGGGCACATGAAATCATTACAAAAATGTTGCACATTTTCAAAAAACCTAATTGTCTGTCTAGAAATGAGTCTGTTTTTCTTCACTTTGACTTTTTGAGGATGCAACATTTTGACCTTGGCCTATACATGACCCAGGTCTGACTTTTGACCTCTGACCTCAGCTGTTAAAGATCAGAGAGTCAGGATGAAATGTTGGAGCTTTTAACCAGCAGACACAAGCCTTAATTCAGGTCACTGAATGGCATTCAAATGATGAATCGAAACATGTGATGAGACAAGTATGCATTAAGATTACATCAAACAAATACTTCAGCATTCATTATTATGATGTACCGCTCTATGGCTGCACTCCCAGCACAATTATACATGATATAAACACCAGAGGGCGATGTTTCAGCTGCTCATTCAGCAAAACTGGTGAAAACAGTGAGAACAAAGAGAAGGGAAAGGAAAGAAATGGAGAAGTGTTGATAAATGACTATAAATGTTAACAAAAGTCTCAAGTGTCATTCAGAATTTTCAGGGGATGAATATAAAAAAGACAGAGAAGAAAGAAAGAGATAATAGTAGGAGGAGGAGGAGGAGGAAACAAAGATTACCTGAAGTTCATTCATTCAACTCATCTAAGATAATCTTAGCTAATCTTTGGATAAAATGTGTAAGTTTTCTGTCAATAGAGAATATATCATTATCATCATTATCATATAACACCTTCATTCATAATTGTATTAGTATTTGTTTTGCAATAGGGCTAATTTTCTTTAAATGGAAAGCCTATATATCTTACTTTGGAAAAAGGCTAAATTAAAGGAGTGACATGCAGCATTTTAGACATTAATATATCATTGTCATAATGTTTGTAATTCCTTGATTTAATGACCGTAAAAAAAAAGGGAGGGGATGCGAATGCAAGTGTTAATCAAATTTAAGACCACATTTCTCATAAACCCTCTTGCTTCTTGTCACAAAGGGGATCTTTACTTTTTCGGTCAAAAGTTTTGTCTTTGGCTTCCTAAAGAGGACGAACATGTTTTCTGTCGGCCTGTCACTCCTTCC
>OMKZ01024488.1:0-26814 GCA_900302535.1 Neoniphon sammara
ATTCTCAGACCCCCTCGTCCCTTTTTTGATGGGCTAGTGAACTTCAATCCAGAGGCAACATCAGATGGAATTTGTCTTTGTGTCCGGGTCATGCTGCGAGTGCTTGGAGTCAATGATGCTGATTTAACAGTGGGTCAGATTTTATTATGAAAGCTTTGAGTAATTTCTTCAAAACGATGAGTCTTGTGCATGTTAATCAGTGTAACACCACTGATCTGTGACAAAGGGCGATGCTTTGTTTTTCTGTGAGATTTGAATGAAAAAATAAATAAGGAGAAAGAAATCAGAAATAAATTATTAAGCTGGTTATGCAGTATTTGATGTAAGATTTTTATTTATTTATTTTTTTGCACTTCTCCAGCTGTGTCAACCGGGTGCGGTGGCAGCAATCTTTTTGCAGAATTAAACTTATCTTTTAGCACAGTGTCTGCATCAAAAAGAGTGTAATTGCTTTGAATTTTGCACCCTGTAATGACTCACATTAATAATCCTCACTGTGTCAGAGGAGGGACAGACAAACAAGACTGTTTTCCAAGAAATTATTCTATTATTTTCTGTTCTGTTCTGTTCTCTTCTGTTCTGTTCTATTCTATTCTGTTCTGTTTTGTCCTTTTTTGTTCTGTTTTGTTCTATAAACTATTCTATTCAATGGTGTTCTGTACTATTCTATTCTATTGTAGTCTGTTCTATTCAGTGCCGTTGTCTTCTACTCTACTTTACTCTACTGTGTTCTATTCTACTGTTTTGCTCTATTCTATTCTGTTTTGTCCTTTTTTGTTGCTTTGTTCTATTCTAAACTATTCTATTCTAGTCTATTCTATTCAGTGTTATTCTATTCTATTCTATTCTATTCTGTTTTGTCCTTTTTTGTTCTGTTTTGTTCTATTCTAAACTATTCTATTCAGTGGTGCTCTGTACTATTCTGTTCTTTTGTAGTCTATTCTTTTCAGTGCTGTTCTCATCTACTCTATTCTCTTCTGCTGTGTTCTATTGTTTTGTTCTATTCTAAACTATTCAATTCTAGTTTATTCTGTTCAGTGCTATTCTAGTCTATTCTATTCAGTGCTGTTCTATTCTATTCTACTGTATTCTGCTTTGTTCTGTTCTTCAAACTGGCCTGTGTGATTTCCTTGAATAACCTATGAACCCGTAAGCAATCACTGATGCAACTAGTGAACTACTGAACCTCCAGACCCCTCCTGATCTTTAAATTCAGACCGAGAACACAACCAAGACGATTCCCAATTCTACCTCATTATATTAATCTGATGCCCAGAGGAGTGGCACATGATTAAAGAGAATATGCTCTTTTTCATAATGGGGATCTGGAGGCACTTTGTTTTCTGTGTGCCGACCACAGGAGAGAGGGGAGCCACACCACACTGACCCATCTCAGACACCGCTTGCTTGTTCTAATTAGTAGAAACACAGAGGACAGACAGGGAAGAGTCAACTGCAGATGCCAGATGAAAGAGGAAACTTTCACCTACGTTTTATCCCTCCATCTTACCTTTGTAAATGAACAAACCCCTCATTTTTTTGACTAAGTTTTTGACTAATGAACCTCCCTAATCTCTGCAGTGGTTTTTATTTTAAAAGGGTGCAAATCCCCCAGACATTCAATTGGTTCCTAGTGATGGCTGACCAATTAATGCAGTTTGTGGCTGTGGGCAAATATGCTGTCAATGCAGCTACTTGTGGTGGAGGTTGTTACCCTTATTATAATAAGTCAAACCTGCAAGAATCGGGTGACCTCTTGGGAATTAATTCATTGACACTAGCAGCGAAATTTATACAACAACAACATGAAACGCTTGTTTTGTTCTTGTGGTACAGACGCTTTAGTGTGAACTTTGAAAAGTGCAAATCGGTTTATAAAGGATAAGGTTCTGTCATGTATTTTTAACACAAAGAAAGAAGAAATGCATGCAGAGGACGAGTTAAGTTAAATAACAGTGGCACTGGCATAGCACTGTTTGCGTCTTTGATGCATATTCATTATTGGTGTGATTTCTCCAGTTTATGTGTCAGGTAGAATTCACACACACCCCCTCTTTCCCCAACAGATGTTGTTTCCCTTTAGAGAGCCGAGAACGTGGCTGTTAATTAGCTCACCGATCGTGCCACGTTCGTAGCTCACTGTGTCAACACTTCTTTTACAAGAAGAATCTAAAAGGTCTGGGAAGGGAAGTCACAAGTTGACACTTTGGTGTGTGTGTGTGCATGGATGTGTTTGTGTGTGCATGCATTTGCAGTGTGGTGTATGTGTTTGAGTGGCACGTTCTTCTGGCAAACACAGATTCTCATGCCAGTATGGGAGAGAGCAGAGGAATGTGGTGGGGCAGTAGAGGGGATTAGTCCATTGTAGCCCTTTCACACTGACCCAAAATCCCAAAACCAGCCGGGACTTGAGCTCACTGTAAACGGGCTAACCGTCATTTCCGTCCTGCATCCTGAACTCTGCAACAGTCCCGGCTAATTAGCAGCTTTGGCTTAGATCTGCAGAGGTGTGAACAGGTCACCCACTAATTTGCGACCCACATAAGGCACAATGATATAGGACATGCTCTACATTTTAGGTAGGCAATCCTCAGTGTAACTTTAACTTATGCAATACGATAAATTACCAATACATCACCACCTTTTGGATTGGATTCTGACTTATGTTCATAGCACCATAATGAGAGACTGCTGGGATGAAACATTGGAGAAAATGCTGCATTTCAGTCAGTTGGAAGACTGTGACACCAATTAACCTGGAGGTGGAATATGGGTTCATTTTTTTTTTTTTTTTTTTTTTTTTTTTTTAGCGGTTAGGATGCTTGCTGATTCACAAAAGTGGAACAACTTACTTAGAGAGAAAACTAACCCCGTGTCTAGACCTGAGGAGTTTATTTACGGCTCAAGTCTTTTTTTTTTTTTTTTTTTTTTTTGACAACACCCGCGTAAACGCGAGCTGATGCCCAGTAAAAAAGCACTGAATTAAATAATTTATCCCCATTTTGCAACCCAGGCTATTTGTTATTTAAAACTCAATCTACACTCGTCATTTTGTGGGAGCCTCTTTGTCAGTCCTGTATTACATAGCCATAGGCTATATAATATAGTGCAAATTTTGAAAATACTTCGCTATCTGTTTCAGTGTAAATTGTCAATCATGTGCTTTAATGTTGATGGGAAAAATTGATCAGGAATACTCACACATATCTGAAGAAAACTGCACCCTACACAGAAAGACTGGCTGCTCCTTTGCTGTTAGATTGACGCTTTGAAATACGCGCTACAAACAGACAGAACCGGTATCGACAGTCGCCTCGCAAGCGCAACACTGACGTGACGCTTGCGGTCTAGACAAGAGGTGAGACAAGAGGCTATAAAACACAAATGTAATGTTTTTTTTTTTTTTGTGGTTATACACCCAGAGAGCGAGCGAGAAGCGAGAAAATCTGACACCCTCGTCCCTCTCTCATCATGTTTTTGGCTAAGTGTTATAAGAGGCATTATCATCCCCCAGCATGGTGGGAGCGGCTCAAGTCCGACTCCCAGCTCCTGTTGTGATGTTGTTTTCCCCCAAATCACACCGACGGCACGCAGTGGCAACAAATGTTGTTTTTTTCTCTCGCTCTAAGTTTTTAACAAACACAATAACACTCCTGCTGATTTTCATGTTTTGCTCAATGTCATTTCTTTTTCTTCTCAAAAACAAAGCCTCTGCTGCTGTAATCTGCTCCGCTGGTGCCCCAAATAACATCTGGATGATTCTTGGTAAGGGTGAAAAGATACAGTGGGTAGAGTATGAAATGTGTGTGTATGTGTGTGTGTGTGTGTGTGTGTGTATTAACCTCTGCATTTATGAGAAAGAGAATGGGAGAAGAAGTCAGGGAAACTGACTGTCCGTCCAAGTTTTGCTTCACAAATGGACCGCTCTGTTTAAAGTGAGATAGACTCCTCGGCTGGTCGCTCTGCACACATCTGCACAAAGTGATGAACTCAGGTCGCCATTGTAGAAGTTCCACTTTTTATTGGCCCCAGTCCCAAGAAGGATTGTTAGGAGAAAACCCTTTGTGTGTGCGTGTGTGTGTGTGTGTTAGGGGGGGGGTTGGAGCCCCAAGGTAGCCGCTCAGAGGGAGTCAGTGTGAAGTTCAGTCATCAGAGAACAGATGGATGTGAGGAGACAGCTGGAATGACGCTACCACACACACACACGCTCACACAAACACAAGTCCTTAGGGATCGTATGTACTGTGCCAGGTAGGACAAGCGCACGCACACACACATAGACACACACACAAATGCATCGCACACACACACAAACAGGCCCCTTAGGCTGACATACATTGGGCCAGGGCTAGTTCAGCTGGGGATGAATGCAGACTGGGCTGCTGAGCCAAAAAAAATACAAGGACAGACAGGCAAGCAGCTCAGCATGCAGACACACACACACACACACACACACATACACACCATGCTATAGTTTGTAGGAAAACAACTCCAGTAAACAAAACATGCTGTCAATTAAGCTAAACAACGAAAGTGCAATGATTCTCATCTATACATAATTCATATAGGACCTACATACTTGCATACATGTACACACATATAGTAGTTTACAAAGTAAAGTTATGTACTTCTGAATCTTGCCGATAGACTTATTATTTATTTATTTATTTCACTAGTAATTTACATTTGCGTGACAGTTGAAAATAGCAGTACATTCAGCGGTGGCACTCTGATCACAGGCCCTGTCAGCGAAACAGAAGATCAAAAAACGTCGCCGCTTGTCTCTCCTCTTAGACTCCTCACACAAAACAAAGACCGCCTCTTTGTTGTCTGCTTGATCTTTGCTCTTATCCTCCCGTCATAACATCCAGTGCTCAGCGACTAGACCTTTCTTTTCATAGGCAGATTGGAATGTCATAGCAAAGCCATTGAAAGGATAATGTACACTTGATCTGCCAATAATATCCAATGGGCCTCTGTCATCATCGTCCAAACAAGAGATAGCCAGTGGTTTCCCTTTCTTCCTGGTTCAAGTGAGTGATATCCAACAGGCTTGCTCTGTCCCAAAGAGCATTCGTCCAGTGCACCCTTTTCTTCCTGGTCCAAACAGGAGATATTCAACAAGCCCCTCTTCTGCACCCCGATGGAATATGCAATAGAGTTCCCATTTTTGTAAATGAGGTTAACTGAGGACATATTCATTTAGAATACATCCCATATGAGCGAGTTACAGCTCAGATGTGCAAATTCAAGCACGAGTCAAACATTGAATTTCCTCATAATTTGGCCCTGGATCTGTTTGTTTACTGATCAAACTAGGAGAGACAGACAGATTATGACTGTTAATGGATTCTTGTACTTACTTCTATTCCAGGAACAGCAGGGAAACCCTTTTGTTTTGCAGAATGTCACACTACCCCTATCCGTTACATAATCCTGACCTGGGGCTGGGCAATATGGACAAAATATCACATTACCTTTGACCAGATACCTAAATATCAATACTGTGTTGATACTGTAGGGATAACTAATTGGTGCTTTCATAAAATATTTACAAGAGTTTTTTGATAAACAATCATAAGTAATAATTAGTAGATGAAGCAGCTAGAGGCAAATAATAAAAAGCTGCAACAGTCTAAGAATAAGTAAAAAAAAGATTGCATCTTTTTACTTTAATTCAGCCTTTAAAACCAGGAAAAGACAAGACTTATGCCATATTACAACATTATTGTCATGGGGATTCCTTGCAACCTCTAACTTAAGTAAGACACAACCATAGACTGTAAAAACAAAAAAACAAAAAGAAAAGGAAAATAAAGAACTTGGATTACTGAACAGTTTTAAAGGCCCCTTCCTTTTTCCTTTCACCGCTCAACCAACCTCACAGTTATCCCAGATAAACCCAATATCTAGTCTTATATCACAATATTAATAATTATTGATATATCGCCCAGCATTGTCCTAACCATGACTGTATTTTCACTCAGTGCTTTCTTTGACCTATAAAATTAATCACCAGTTTCTACTCAGCCACCTTGAAAACTCTCCATTTCATGTCCTGGTTCACCTCATATCTATTTGATAGATTAAATTAGGTCCCTCCTGGCTTGGTCCTGGGACAAGCAATATCACTTTTTTAATGTAGGTTACTTCTTGTTACCATGAAGTCATAGAAATGCATTAAACTCAATTTTCCCTTTTCCGTTGATGACGCTCAGCTATTATTTGCCACTGGAAACTCACAATTTATGTGCTTAAAGGGGAGCAGCGCAGGCCATTTGAGCAAATTTACTATTACTATGAAATTGCTGCAGCTATTCTTTGTTTTGGACACAAACTATGTTGTTAATAAAAATGTCACACAATATGCCGTGCCTGCAGTCGCTCACCATTTTCCCCTGATGAGAAGGGAAAACCGGTTTCATGTGGCATGCATGGTAAAACCCAGCATGGATCGGATATTACATTTGTTTAAATGGCAATTTACCTGATTTCAACCATGTTTTTCTCTTAAAGTCTAATTTATTTCTGAGCAGGTTAATATACTGTATGTTCAGTTTCACTTAAACAGTTAAAGATCTTGGCATCACTCTTGACCCTGATATCTCCGAGTAAAAATCTTATTTAAATGTTTTCATGACATCATTGTTCCATTGCTGTAATAAGCAGGTTAAGAAATATATTAACCACTGAAGCTGAGGAATGGGGGCAAAGGTGCACTAAAACACACACACACACACACACACAAGCTCTGGCCTCAATTATTAAAATTTGCGATGCGTTTGCTCTTGTTTTTATTTCTTGTTTTCATCTTTATTTGTGTCCTTTGCTCTCTGTGAAGCACTCTGTGACAAACGTGTTTGGTAAAGCTCTTTATAAATAATAACACTTGACTTGGACTTGATTTGACAAGCATTTATTACCTCCCCCTCTTGCTAACTGCACTACCATTCTGTCTGCCTCTCCCCCTTCCTTACATAAACACCTACAACTTGTCTGAAATGCAGTGGTAAGGGCGCAAACCAGTGACACATCATCCCAGTCCTACAGTATTGTTATTGTTTTTTTTATTCTTTTAACCTACGAATCAATAAGCTTGTGAGTTAGATTTCTCATCAAGCTGTAGCTGGAAAGAAACAGTCTAGAAACCTAAGACAGAGATGAACAATGCTATATCTCATCACAATATGCATAATCTTTGAGCATTAAGTTTATTGGTTGCCAGACATCTCATTAAGTTGCGTCATTAAGTTTCTGAGCACATGGGATTTTCCTGATATTCATGTTTGGACCAAAGAGTCTGGTTAGGACAAATCTGGACAGACAAATCGAGTGCCAAATCTTGTAAATGCTGCTGTAATCAAACCAAAATTAAAATCCAAAACATCATGACCCCACTGGTTAAGCATATTTGTATAGCCCTTAATCACTGTTATAGTCCCAAATACCAACACAATGGCCACATTATGAAACTGAAAATGCAAATGAAACATGAAATAATAATAGAATTGCTGGATGCAGTAACAAACAATGAGTTTTCACAACAATCCCAGATTCTTGCCTTAACAAAAAGGCATAGCTGGATGTAAGGTTTTCTTATACCGAGTCCCTTCCCCATATAACTAGATCCACACTGCAAAAAAATATTCATTATAACATGTCATTTAGTCTCATATTCAATGTTAAAACCTTTTCTTAAACCAAGCAGAAAAACTCTGCTAGTGGCATAAGATAATGCCACTTGTTTCCAGTGCAGTTTCACTTGTTTGAGGATGAATTTTTCTGGGAACAAGTATAATTATGTTGAAATAAGGCAGATTAGGCAGGTTTTTTTCACTTCTTTGAGGAAAAACACGATTTTAACACTGAATATGAGACTAAAAGACTTGTTAAAGTGTATATATTTTGCAGTGAATGCCTAAGATTTAGTCAGCTATTCAAATCCAGATCTGTGTATGTAGATAATGATTATTTATCCTAATTTCTTAGTATTCTCTCCATTCCCATTTTGGACATGTCTGGGAGCCTCTTTCAGTGAAATAAATGCAATGGGAGGTACTGTCTTATTAACCTTAATGACATACCCTCTATTACCCACCTCCTCTCTCCTCAAACATCCACACCCAAGCTGTTAAATGAAGGCGCTCATCATGAATGCAGGAGGGATAGTCACTTCAAATCCTGCATATAAGTAAACTGGGGACCTGATGATGCTCCCAAATCACAGCTAGTCTCAGGTAAGTCACTTCAAACCACGGTGTCAGTTTAAGGTCTTAAATATAAATGTAAAATATTCTCCTTTTCCAGCCCAGAGGGGGCAGTGTGTCACTGTGCGGGGGATGTTAAGCCCCGGGTCAGGGGAAACGGCAACATTTATCCCCCGTTACATCACCTCTCCTCCTGACAAAGTGCACTGAGTGCTTCAGGGGCATACTAATCTGGCTGATGTGTATTAGCTCCGCAGATCTGCCGCTCAACACAATGGCATTAATTTGGCAGGAAGGTGAAAACAAGTCTGAGCCCAACAGTAGACACCCAGGCGGTGCAGAAGCGGGTATTTAACTCGACTTCTTCTCCACTTACAGGAAGGATAGGGGAGCGTCCGCGAGCTGTAAGCACCGACCAGTGAACACACATGTAAACCTACACACACACACACCCACATACACACACACACGCAGTCTGATATATTTATGGCCTCACTTTGTTGATTTGCTCATCAGAAATGCACTTACATCTCTGCCGAAATTTGAGATTTATTTAAAGGGTTGGCGGAAAAATGTTTATCTGTTAAATTTTACATGAGAAGTCTGATATAACAAGTCTGCCAAGCTGGCCTTGATTGATGTTTGTTTTTTTCTACACGTGGTCCCATAACCTCTATATGCATTGTTTCATTTGCTGATATGAGCAGTAAACTTGTATGAGCGCTATTTAAAGCGATTAAATATTTACATAGCTGCTGTCATGCGATCTAATGCAAAAGTGTAACACTTTCTATAATTGATACGCACCGACTCGTGATCTGGAATGAGTATCGGCAGTCGGGACTCCAGGGGTTGGATCTCTGTCACAAAAACAGACACACAAACACGCGCACAGTTTCTGTGTGCTGTTGACGAGAAGCTAGTTTTTTCCTAAGTCTCTGTGTGAACAAGTGTCTTATTCAGCATTTCAATTTCAAACATGATGTTTGTTTCTTGTGGAGATACTAATTCCCACACATCATTGATATTCATTCTTGAAAGCAAATAGTTCAAGGGAACATTTGAATCCACAGAGAAATGGCTTACTTACTGCATACCCTTCATCTTTAAGAGGCGGCATCTGACTCAGAAAAATGCCCTGTCGCTGGTCGCTCCATGAGCCCATATGGGACTCTCTGCCTCTCTTAGACTTTTTGTCATGTTTGCAGTGGAAGCCATTACAAACCTGATTTATTCGGCATGCTGCTGTGAGCACACCCATCTGTGAGCTGCCTGTAAAACTGATTCGTGCAAAGCGTCAATTTCCATCTGATGGTTCTATTTGTCTGTATTTCTGCACGCTAAGAATAAGTGTCGCAAGAAATGTGGAATGAGATCTCATTTTCCGCATGGATCCATCGTATGCTGCATGTGTTGGCATGATATAGTATCATTATAGCACATCAGACATCTAATTTTAGCAACGTCCCCCTACCAAAATACAAATCGCATCTTCAGCTTCATTGCGTGGCAGTGTCTTAATGCTCAGCAGGGACATATTTTGAGGATTTTTTTGATTTGTTTGGTGTTATCTGTTCAAATGAAATATCGGTGTTGTTGCACATGCAGAGAGCTATGCATGAGCAATGAAGATACAGGCAGACTTTATGAAAATGCCCTCACAGAAAAAAATATGCTGTCAAGTTCATTCAAGTTCCATTTGCTATTGCGTTACTGTATTAGCATCATTCAAATGTAGGCTCCATCTTTGCTTTTGTCTTATCGCTCTTTCTTCCCCCCTCTCTCTCTCTCTGTCTCTCCAATGCCAACTCACAACTCTCCGAGTCCGCATGCCACGCCAAGCGAAACTAAAACCAAGATGTCTGGTATATTTTCGCTCTCTGAAACATGACAGATGAAAAATAGAGAGAGAGAGAGAAAACATCTCAGGCGATGGCGACAGCTTTGAAACCTTAGAGAGCCCACTGCCACCAATCTCGGCTTCGCAGACTCACAGTGGTGCACTGTGGGAAGTTGGTGTGGCGTGCTGTTGTGTACCGGGAAGAGAGAGAGACAGGGAGAGAGAGAGAGAGAGAGAATGAGGGAAAATGGCAGCAAATGAAGTTGGCGGGGTGTGGAGTATTGTTCCCTCCTGCTTGCAGTAATGAACAGGCCTTTGGAACAGACTGGGGAAATTGGTCCCTGGTGGCCAAGCCTTCCCTCCCTCATCTGTCAGGTGTGTTCGCCACACAGAAGCACACACACATACCTGCAGACGCACGTGCAAGAGCATACATGCATGAACACACATAAATACCATGCTTTTGCATGCTTATTTGCATGCAAAAACTCAAATATAAATAAAAAAGCATGTAAACATAAATGCATGCTCCCTTTCTTCCCCTTGAGTGCATACATTTGGGATGTCCATTATATCTTCAACCCTAATTACATTGTCCTATACTGTTAGTCTTGTCGTTTGCAGCTGATGGTGATAGATGATGGTACACAAGATCAGCTATTAGGGCTTAAGCTTAAACCTAACCTTCCATGATATACCTGCCTTTTACCTCGTTCATTTGTGCACGGCACGTCTTATATTGGTGTTCATTGGCTTCAACTCTTTGCTGTGTCTGTTGTAGAGCCTGCTTAATGTTCATTCAAACTCATCTTTGAATAGTAATGGGAAAATCTTAAGACAAGGACTCATCTGCATACTGGCTTCATGAAAATCAGGTATAGAGTTTTATTCAGAAGGATTTGTGATTCGAGTGGACAAAATGAGTTTATGAATAACTAATGTTGTGTTAAATCTCCCTTCCATTTTATCTATTTATTTGTGCCAGAGCAGAAAATAAAATATTAACGATGTGGTGACTGGAATATATATTATGCAGGCTTAGTATTTAGTACGCTCCATACTCCCATAATTCCTTGGCTTTAACAAAGATGAAGTCCCGGTAAATATGAGTTAATATGATATAAACAAGACAATACTTTTGTGAATGGGTGTGCCTGTAAATTAGCCAATTAAATATTATTATATGTGCATTATGTATCCCTTTCTAATTGCATTGGTAAAGGCAGAGATAAGGCTAAAGTATAGTTTATATTTGCATAAAGGGTGAAGGGTGTAGCCCGATTGTATGCATATTAAACTGATGTTTTTAAAGTGTGAAGTGTGCCTCCCTAGGGGTCGGGTAACAGTGATTCATCCGGAGCATGGAGAAGTGTGGGGGGAAATGGTGATGATGCACAGGGCGCAAATTGTGAAGCGCTAAAAATATGTATCCATTCATTTGCTGTGGTGAGCGATCTATTTGCGGACAAGAGCAATATGGTACGTTTGCAGTGTGAATCATGCTCGAGGCGCACAGAGAGCGGAGAGACCAAAGTTCTGCTGCCTAGCACCCTGTGGAGAGGAGAGGAGAGCAAGAGAGCTGACCCTGCTGAGGGTGTGAGGTGCTGCAGCTCATGCTTCGTCCATCTCCTGTTTGCTCAATTATGAATAGTTGATGATCAAATAGCCGATGCAAAAGCCCTAGGAGTTAAACATTTAATAGCGTTGATGTATGCCAAAGGAAATGGCTTAGAAAACAAACAAAAAAAAAATTGATGAGGTTACTATTGATGATATTTGAACATGTGCTAGGCCTGTTTGTTGTGGTGTCAGTGTGCAAAGTGATTGTTGGCAAAGTCAGAATGAATGAGAATGAAGACATTATTGGCTTCTTGTCTTAATTATACTTCATCGGTTTGGGGGCTGATCCACTGTCTTCGACTATAAAACTCTGTGCAAAACCTTATATCACAATTGTATAATATACTGCATAAAGAATAAGAATCTGTAACAGGTCAACGTGACCTACTGTTTGGGTGACTGTCCTTTTCATGCAATTTTAATGCAAATAACAACAATCTTAGCAGACAGATTTCTGCATATTTCCCATGATGCCTACTTCTGCTGTTACCAATTATTTATTCTGAAGAGGGGTGACATCCAAGGCATCAGCAGCAGATATCTTAGCTCCACCAAACAAATGAAATGTAGCTTATTGCTCATTTTAAGCTTGCCACCATATGTGCCATTTATTAAACAGCAACTGTCATAATATTCACAGTAGCTCTCCTCCTAGTGGCAGCCAAAAAACACATGAGAGGCAGTGCATTTTGTCATACATATTTTTTTAATGTTTTTACATACAAGCCCAGACACACTCATGTTTATTTTTAAAGCTTTATCATTATATTTATTGGAACTGACATATAAAATAAGCTAATGAGTGCCAAGGGCAATTTCCAGTCACCCTTGTGTTTCTCATTATAATTTCATGTATGTGACTCACAGAGCTTACTCTCAACATAAATGTACTTTGAGCACGACATTGCACATGTCTGTAAGAATTCTGGATGTCTCTATTAAAAGGAAACATTTCCTAAAACAAAAAGCTAGAATTTCTCATCAAAACGGGAACACATGCACTTTTACAGAGACAGCAAAGAAGCTGATACAGACACAGCAACACATCAATATGATGAACTTACACTTATACTGTACCACTTAAGTGAGCTATTATCATCTATATGTATTCAACAATATTAAAGCCTTGCCATGAGGAAAATAAAGACTGCATAGATGCTTTCAAACACAACCCCAAGAAAACTTGCCACAGATCACAAATAAGAAATCACAAAGAACTTCATGTTGCAGCCAAAAGGGAAGTTATGATCATAAAGTGCTTAAAAAAACTAAGCTGAAAAATTTATGACAGGTATGATGACAAGACCTGCAGCCAAAACCTGAATTGAACAATTTTAGAATTGACTCTACATCACATTTGAAGCGAGCTTGCCATATACCACAAATTATGTCAATTACATACTTCAAAATGCACTCCTTCTTCTCCAATCAATAACTGTGCCTCTGACTTCCAGCCAATCTTTACAAACTGCTCACTTGGGAGAATATCAAATTTGGGACAACGTGTCATATTAACCCCTGGTTGCATGGCAGTAATATCCAGTTTTACTCTTTCCTGGATCTGGTCCTCCATGGGCACAACCAAAAGACACACAGCAATGTGTGAGATTTTCCCTCCTTGATGAAACTCAGCCAAATCCGGTAGGAAGAGGAGCAAAAATATCTGTAGTTCTTTTTAATGCATGAACCATCAGATTCTTAAATAACTGAACATATAGCTTCATGGATACAGCACACACTACCATACCATCGCCACTGTTCTTGTTTAGTTTTGTCCTGTGTTTCGTCTGCTTTTCTTGGCCCACCCTCGACTGCAGAAACTCAACATCTGGTCAGCTTTCAACTTTAAAGACACAATGAACTGACATTTTGAGAGCATCTTGTGTCTGTAATTTGATGTATTTCCTGTTGAAACAGGAGGCTGTGGCAGGTCATAACATGGGGAAAGATCATTCAAAAGTGCAAACCAGTGGGATTTGTTTTCCAGGAAATAAGTAATGGGATTTTGATATTTTTGACACTTATTCTTTATATAAAGTTACATAACAGTGTGAAAAAGTTCTTTTTTCATTGTGACTTTAACTTTACTTGTAATGAACAGACCCATTCAACAGAGGCTCATTGCTTCGCATCAACCCCCAAAAACAATAAATGGATTATGTTTGCAGTTGCTGTCTATTGTAAACCAATTGTCTGTGATTGACTGTGTTCTGCCATATTATGCTCTGTGTTTGTCTAAGGTCTGAGCAGTGTATTCCACAGAGGCTCATCCTGAATGTATGAATGCTAGTTGGAAGACCCATGATGTGTTAGCTCAATAAAAGGTTAAATACAAGCTTGACCCGTTGAGCAATTCACATCTATACAGCCTTGAATGGGACACACAAGAGGATACTGCATAAAACATATTTCTTGGCTAGCAAAGTGTTTGATGAGATTGTCAGTGCTGTGTATTGAAGATTTGTTTTGAGAACCCCCTTCAGAAGTGATTATCTATGCCAGTGAGTATTGGTTCTGCTGTTGTGTTCTTCCAATGACCCCTTTGCCCTTTTCAGAATTTATATAACATGCCTCTAGCGGTTCAGCAATTGCTGCACGGGGTGTAAAACACCTCATCCAATCACTTGCCAGGAACTAGTCCAGTCCCCCAAGACATCATAAATAGTGATTGCTTGTGACAGGTGTTTCTATCATTTATCTTTTTTTCATCCCCAGGCTGTTTTAATGTTGAATACGGCTTATTCTTCAAAGAATTGATTTGAGCTTTAATTGAAGCCAGTCTTTGTAGGAGAATGACTCTGATTCACAGATGATGTAAGAACTGTATTAAAGGTGAACCATGAAAAATTGCACTGAGCTGAGGGCCATTTAGACTCAAATGACAAAAACATGGAATGAGCATGACGGTTGAGTCTACGTGGTTGTCATCCTTGAACCCACGATAAAGTCCACTTATGAGTCAACAGACAACAACAGCGGAATAAGCACACAATTTGAAGGAGTCTACAGGCCTCTCACTGACAGCCTGACTCACTCATGGATTACGTGCTGTATTCGCATTTTTTTGTCGAAACTAAATGGTTCAATCAAGCCTCAAATTTGCATAGTGCACCTTTAATATGTTGTAGGTGCAACATTTTTATTTCTGATCATCTATATAGTAATGAGAACTCCTGAACTGTTGAGCAGAAGGGATCCTCAGCCCTGCTTTGAAAATGACCATGACGACAGGAGAAGGATTGGCCCAGATCCCTTGGCTGTGACGCCCCTGGGGAACTGCCATATCTTGGCCCGCTTACAGCGAGAGAAAGAGGGAAAAATGTGTTTTAATAAGATGATAACTGAGGAAGGGGGCCCTTATGAGCTTGCAAAGTCACGTTGCTTAATGCATGGAGAGGGATTGTGGAGTTCCAACTGTAATTTTAGAAAATCTTGATCTTGTGATTGCACTAATTAAATTGCCCAATGGAGGAGTGAGAGCTTGGCCTTCACTTCCAGCACTGTCTAGTCCACCAGCTCTTTAACATGGCAAGTGTTATGAGTCAATAGGGCCTCGTTATAAACAGGGCTGGTGTTAATGTGTAAAATTAAAGGACCATCCAGAGCATGCATTGACCTCCAAACCTCTATTATTGTAGTCTTGAGGAAGTGATTACAATGAGCAGGATCCAGATATCTTCTGTTGCTCTGTGTGCATAGTAAGGTTTTCTCTGTTTCTCCCCTTCTCTAGTCTCCATATCTGTCTTTCTTGCCATTTTTCTCCATTTCCCATCCTCTCTCTCTCTCTTACTCTGACTGACTGAGCTCACATCAATCACAACAGTGTTTATTGTCAATGAAATATTTAGTACTAGAGGGCCTTTGTGCACAGATTGCAGATTTCTTCTCACCCTGAAACAATAGATGATGTGTGTGCCCATGCTGTGCATGTGCCTCGACTGATTTAGAGGGCTGAGATGCAGAGCCTTGATGCCAAGGGCCTTGATCTGTTAGTATGTTATTTCTGTGATTGGGGTAAGATATTATGGGTTCACATCCCACGGTTCATCTGAGATTTGTCACAGCTGTCAACACACAAATAACATGCCTAGAGGTGATACTGTGTGGGTTACATATATAGAAGAGGTAAACCTGTGCGCCGTGCAATTATGGAAATAAAAACCCATGGAACAAAACATGAATTTGGCAAATCTGTCACCACAAATGCTGTGAAATAGGAATTACTGTAACTTAAGCTTCCTCCACCCACTCTCTCTCTCTATCTCTCTCTCTCTGTCCTTTTTTCTCTCTCTCAACTGATATGATCATGATCATTCCAACAGCAAAGTCCAAAACACAGTGCCATTAAATCTTGATTTAGATTAAAGAAACAAGCAAACATATGTAATCAAATTGTCCTTGATAATTATATAAACATATATCAGCATAATAATCTTATTGGCTCAATCTATCATGAGGCATGTGAAAGAGTGCAATATATTTTCCAGCAAGGGTATATATTTCCAATACTGCATTAAAGTTGAAGGTGTTTTTGTCTTTTTGTTAGTGGCGCTATTATTTTTACATTCATTTGAGGAGTGAAAGTTTGATGTTTTAGTTTAAACAAGTCCTCTTGTCATCTGTTGGAAAGTATTCAAATAGTAACAGGAACACATGGCTAGGGAGACAGTCAGCAATTTCAGAAACCAAGTTTTAATTAAAGCACAGCTGTGGGTGTGCAGCAATGCACTCTGAGTGTTTGGAAAACAAGTGTTATAAAGCTAAAGAGGCTATCTATAGCTGCTAAGTAGAGATGGTTTCACCTAGTATACTTATATTCTCAAGAATTGGTTGTGGAAATGATTGTGTGTGTATGTGTGTGTGTGTGTGTTTTCATACCTGAGACACATGAGCTGGCAAACACAGCAAAGAGCCAGCAAAACTCTTGTGAAGATATATTACACACACTAATGTAATAATTCTGTTTCATCATTTGTTCCCTTGGCTTAAAAATATCAGTTCTGGTTTAAAAACAACTTTTTCACCTTTTCAAGTCTTGCAAACATCTTGTAATCCTGTTCACTCATAGCACCGCTCTATCACTGAGTGAAAATGCTGCTATGTGCATGTAACAATACAAATCTTACTTATTGCAGATTTCAAAGTGCAAGAATTTATAAATAGGCCAAGAAATGTATTCACAAACCTCGAGGCGAATACACCACACTCTGATTGCACTGGAGGATTTCCCTTTGGACGTGGACAGAGGGAAACAGAGCATCATGAAATAACAAGGGTGTCTTGCTGTCTTTGTTAACTAGGTGGCGAAATAATGTAACAACAAATGCTATTGATTCTTGCTGTTGTTTACATTCTGCCCGGGCATTTGTGAAATCACCCATGGGATTACAGGCACAACATCCCAGTGCCTTTATGGTAATCTGTGGTAACTAGCCATGTCTCTGTCTCCTGTACTCACGCTGGCTTTGCCTTTTATGTGAAATGGAATAAGGCAGTGGACTTGGGTTCATGCATCTCCACTGCCCTTCCCCCCTTTGAGAGATCATTCATCCATCTATCCATTTTCCATACCTGCTTATTCCTAATCAGGTTTGCAGGGAGCTGGAGTCTATCCCAGCCTGCACTGAGTAGAAGGCAGTGAAGCATCTTTGATGGCTCAGGCCACATCTTTTAACCAGGTACATGCACACTGTCCAGCAGCTGTCCACTAACGAGACTTTGGCCCTGTTCAAACTTGGATTTAATGTCAATCATGAGTGATTCAATCACAAGGGGACAGTGGAGACAGATCACTGTTCACTCCTGGCATCATCATCCGACTCAAATGCATCTCAAGTGACCACTTGTGATCATATTTGTGACCATGGCCTATCAAACACATCAGAATCACTGCTTTTCTTATTTTTATTTACTTTGATTTCTCTCTCCCTTACCCGAACTCCCTCCTGTCCCTTCTTCCTCCTCACTTCTATATTCACTGTCTTACCAATATTCCCCACCCATAATATTCCTTCTCTCAGGCCCACTCCCGGAGCAGCCCAGCCTGTCTATATTTTTTTATTTTTGGATTTTTAAATTTTTTTTAATTTTTATTTTTTTTGGATTACAAAGACGCTGCCATCTCACCTCAAAAACAAACTTTCAAATTTAAATTTAACGCCAACAGTCCATTCTACCAAATGAAATCTTCCACAAAGCCACCCAGGCAATCTTCCCATGTGGTCTGGGACGCACTGGGACTCATTAGCGTTCACACTACAAGTGCTAGGTTGCCTAATGTGTCCCTGACCACCTCCGATGGCAGTTTTAGTGATTGGATAACAATGCAGCTCCAAGGCATACTTAATCCCACTCACACCTGCACTTAGAACTATCCACTTGTGATGGGATCACCTGAGATTCATGTTAAAACTAAATGTGAACAGGCTCTGAGAGTGTGGTAAGGAGTCTATGGTGGCTTCTCAAGATTGCTCTAAGTTTATGGACTGCTCTTGAGGGTACATGGAAAGGACACTGAAGGGCTTTCCCATTGCATTCCTGAATATATTAACTTTTGTGTGGACAAAACCACATAAACAGTTCACTGTTTTCTAAACACCAAACTCTGGATAACAAAGGACAATAAATCCTTCTTCAGCAGAAAAAACAGGCTTTTCATGGCTGGGGATGGAAGAAGCTAAGTCTGTCCAAAGGGAGCTAAAGAAAATTATAATGGACAGGAAGAACACCTACTGGGAGAGAATTGAAAATAAACTGCAGGGGACAGTGTGGAGAAGATGTGAAGTGGGAGGAGAAAGATCACTTGGCTTTAAGCAGCTAGGCCAAATGGTGGAGGGGATAGAGTGAATAAACTAAACCTGTTTTTAAGGTATGACACGGACTGCAGGCCAGCTACGCCCCTCTCCCAGCTCAGCAGGGAGGCCTAATGAAACCCCACCTACCACCACCCGGTCCTGCAGCAAGTCAGGGCTCCGGTCATGAAGTTCAAGAACCCCTTCAATTTGCACACCAGGCTCATGAGTGCGGATAATTCGATCAAATAAAGGATAAAGACCTGTTCCACAGGTCTTTATCCTCTCCTGGAAAGGCTGGGAAGGGTCGTCAGAATCATGTTTTTGATTTCGTCAGTGGGTTGAACACCGTCTAGCAGTCCTGCTTTGTAAGAAGCTTGTAGTGATGCAGGTGGACAAAGCCTTGGTTTCTTGAGTTGTGGACTATTGTCTGAGCAGAGTGCAGCTTGTTGGACTTAATAGCTGTAAGGGATCCTGTCACCATTCTTTTTCAGTCTGCACAGCATGCTTGCCCTATTTCTAAACCTCTGCTTTAGATTCAGCGATGGTTTACTTTGCACCAATGAAGTGGTAATATTTGCTGCATTGATGTAGCTGTTGTTTTGGACCATGGTGGTCTTCCTTCCAGTTGGTCACAAGCATTGACTAGTAGCAAATGAATGAGATTTCTCTGCAAAGTGGCTGGGCTTACTCTTAGTGTGAGAATTCCCCCACATTAAGAGGAACCAGTTGAGATAGGGACTTGGTGGGGATGCCCCCTGGGTGCCTCCCTTTGGAGATGTTCTAGGCATGATCAACTGGGAAGGGGTAGACCTAGGTCACGCTGGATGGACTACGTCTCCCAGCATGGGCTTAAGAAAGTTGAATAGAGTGTCTGGGGTGCTCTGCTCAGCCTGTTGCTACTACAAGCCTGATCCATAATTGGCTTAAAAATAGATGATGGACGGATGCATGGTAAATTACCCCCAAATATTGGATTGTTAAAGAGCTTTGCACTCACTGTGATATGTTGCATTTTGCCCTTGCTTGTACATTTTCTAACGTGTACACATTTCTGTACATTTTCTGCAAATGAGGTCACATATCTTAGGACACATACATATGCTTCCTTTATCCATATGTTCTGATAATGACGGTTATTAGTGATGCGCGGATTGCAGTTATGTCTGCGGACACTGCGGATAATCCGCAGATTGGGCAGGCTGGTTAATAAAAATAAACATTCTGATTAATAACGGATGGGTTGCGGGTGGCTGAAATAACACATCATTAATTAAGAAAATATTAATATTGATTACATTCTCTAAAATGTGACATTTTAAGCTTCATTTTTCATCAGGGAGGGATATGGGGCATTTATTATTTATGTTGGACAGCCTTGTTTGTGTTCAGGACATTTGGGACTTGTTTGACATTCAGAATTTGAATTTGAAGGGATTAAAGATATCAGGCTATTGTAGAAATAGATGTTGCCATTTTCATTTTATCAATAAAGAACTTTTACTAGAATAAAGCTCATTTCTTTAAAACCAGCCCACTTCAGTGCAATATGTTACCATATCATGCTTACATATATCCCACTGAGAAATAATTCATTTAGGGGTGCTGACTATTTACTATTGACCATAACTGTCACTCCTAACAATGCAATAATGCATTTCCCCTCAGCTGCTCTTCTTTTTCTTTATATTTCTGTACATTTCTTTAGTTAGATTTCGATATCTAGTTAGTTGGCTTGCCTCTCTGCGCGGAGAACAGCTGTGCACACTCCCCTTGAATCCATAGCTTGAATCGGGTTGTGGGTTGCCAGGTTGCAGTGACAGATATGTAAGTGTGTGGATTGTGTGTGTGGATTATGTTTCAAAGGCAATCTGGAAACTTGGGTAACGGCAGACAAACATACAAAACTTATGTATCCGTGTATGACAATTAAGTGTAAGGGCTATGCAAATTACGTGAGTTTCCCGGGAGAATCAGTAAAATGGGAGGGCGCCTGGAGATGGCCTTGAAATATGGGAGAAAACCGAGGAAATTGACTATTTGAGTTTACAAAACACTGTCTTGCAGTGATCCCCCTGCAGCAGAAACGATATCCACGTGAAGAGAGACGCTATGCGCATTTACGCACGATGCCTCAGCGGTGTAACTTCAATGATTATTTCTACACATCCAAAAAAGGTCATACACAGTCCAGCTTCATACAGTGAAACTGTTTGGAGTAAAGCAACCGTCCTCCTAAAATTATTTCAGAAGCTAAAAGTTTAATTTCCTCTAGAGAGTTTCCTCTGTCCTGTCAAGTTTATAACTACAGTTTTTAGTTTTGCTGCTTGAATGTTGGTGCTCAAATTAATTTAATAGGCAACATAGCCTACAAGTGGAGTGAAATGCGGTTCCATGCGGATGCGGGTCTCTAAATCGGAGAAAATAATTAATTTGGGTGGGTGGCTGGTGGATGGTTTATGCTTACACACAGATTTGGATGACGTCGGGAGCCGATCCACACATCACTAATGGTTATACTAGAACTGACAGTAATGCATATAAACATCAGCAATTTTGCTGTACATGTAGTTCATGCAGTGCAGACTTTCAAATATACCTTATCTACATTTATAAATTGAATGTACTGATAAGCTGAATAGTATTTTACAGCACAGGTGCATATATAGATAGACATTTTCAGTAGACCTATAAGTATAGTCTTAAGGTAAGTACAGTGCACATATTTGCCCATGAATAAGCCATACTTTTTATCATATCTTTCATTCATACATTCTATGTAACATGTTCCTGTTGAAATTGTTGCTTACACATGTTTACATTCATTTGGTATATTCTTAGCCATAACCATTTTTCTTTGCTGTATTCTATTCTGTTTTAATGACCCAGTTTCCCCAAGGGGATCATTAAAGTTTAATCTTATCTAATACAGGAAATGGGGCTACTGGATTTTAGTTGATTATAGCATTTGATTGCTGTTTTTTCCCCTTTGGCTGTTGGTTAATTAGAGGGGGAAGTGAGTGTAGTTGTGACTTTTTTTTCTTTCCATTTTTACATTTACAGTGTGTACATGTGTACATCTGTACGTTTAATTTGTGTTCACTCCATGAAAATTCTTTTGTTCTTTTCTTCTTTTGTATTTTTTTGTCACATTAAAATAACAGTAAATAAATTGCATATGTTATGCATTCCCAGTCTGCCTGGTACCCTGTGAGGACATGTCTGAACCTATGAGCTGAACTGTGGTTACCATGGTGAGACTAGTAAACTTGTAACAAAGGAACTTAACAAAGGAAAGCAGTAGAAACATATATAAATGAATAAATTACAGCAAAGCCAGTGTTGATCAATAAAAAAATCAATAAAATGCAGTGAACATCGACACTGCTTTGCACTTTTATTTATTTATTTTTCAAGTTCTTTAAAACCTATGGCAGTTTTATGCATGGCAGTTACTTCAGCCTCAGGCTGGCTGTCATTTCAAGGTAGACAGCTCATCAAGATGAGTGACATCATTCAGTATGTGTGATACAGTATGTGTGATGCATGAACTTGTCAAATGGTGAAGGAATGCAGGACTAACAATATTCTTTGCTGCTTTAAGGCAAAAAGCTGCATATTGTGGCTGTAAGGAACCACATTACTTAACAGCCATGAAGGACATTTAGTTCAATGACTGCTTTGAAAATTTTACATCAGAATCTTATCGTAATATCT
The DNA here is from genome assembly GCA_900302535.1 of Neoniphon sammara. Lineage (NCBI taxonomy): Eukaryota > Metazoa > Chordata > Actinopteri > Holocentriformes > Holocentridae > Neoniphon > Neoniphon sammara. The sequence goes on from OMKZ01024488.1 coordinate 22,176, forward strand.
AGTTTCAATGACCTTTCAGTCTTGCGAACCTTTTGAAATTTCATGTCAAATGATTTGCTTTTAGCCATCGATGTGCTAAATTAGTTCTGTTCTCTCTTTTCTCCAACTGCTGTTGGAGAAGGGGCTAGTACATTCTGCTATCAAAATGTTATGAACTAGTGATCTCTTGCCATGAGGGCTTTGGATAGAGGTCAGTGTTTGGCCACTCTCCCCTGAAACTTTTTCTGCAAGGGGCTCGGAAGGAGCTTCTTGTGATACATTCCACTGCCCACAGCAGGAGTTGCCTTGGGTACTCAGGGCCCTTTCAAAGGACCCTGTGAGCCCATTAGAGAAGCTTCTTTTAAAGGGCTACTTCACCCATAATGCATTATATTTGTATCAAGTACTCATCCAGTGCTGCCTTGAATCCCTTATAAAGAAAGTTTTATTCCAAAACTGCTAGCCATCTCTGATGCAATGGAAAAAAAGACTGGGTGTCTGCTTTTACAACAGCAAAATGATATCAAAAGTACCTTTTAAAAATCTCACACTCATCATGCAGTATAATCCAAGTCACCAGTATCCAGCTGTTCATTACTTGCCAAACACCCATGTTTTTGCTAAAACATTGCTACATAGACTACCTCCACTCAGAGCTCACTGATAGGCTACCCTGACACTTCAGCCAAATCAGTGGTCTTTGACTGAACAGAACTCCTGTCCAATGGAAGAGTCAGAGGTTAGTTTTTTGAAAAGCATGGGTGAGCAGAAGTGAAATGTGCACACTTGTTCAGGCACGCTACATGGCTGTGCTAGAGAGGATTTTGCAGAAGTGCACATACACAGGAGCTATGAGTGAATTGCCTGATCTTGACCTTGACCTGCATGAGTCTTAAGCATTGTGATACACTTGATACCAGCTGTTGAGTTGGCTGGTTTTAGGAGGTTCACATATTAAAAGTTGTGAGGACATAGTGTCATTTTGCCCCATTCCACCTTGTATTGAAGAGTGTAAACAGTAGTTATCTATGGTAACACTAGTTCTGAGATCACAGATGAGTCACCTTGCTGTCACATGAGTTGCTGAAGAATTAGCAGATGAGGAAAGGAGTGCTCTTTTGCCTTATACAGAGACTGAGTCCATAGGGTTGAATAGGCTCACCGTGATTGGCTCAGTACATATGTGCAAATTTTTAGTGTTCTAAGGCAGCTGGATAAGTGGTTAAACCAGCAGAGCCCCGTTAGAAGGCACCGCCGCTGATCATAGAACTAGAGTTACAATGTAACTATCGTTCTTATCACTATTGCTCTACCTTTGTCTCTCTTTCTCTCTGTAACTCTCTCTCTCTCTTTCTCACTAATGCACACACACACTTCACACCTACTTTCACCCTCTGTCACACACACAGGCTCTTAAACACTTAAGAATAACCTCCATCATAATATTTTTATACTGACATTGACAATGACACAGACGAGACAACTAGGCCACTCCTTTGACACATTGAGAGCAGAATTAAACTGCACAATTATTTGTCTTAATTTATGTCGCATCATTAGTTTAGATCAGTTAAACATCACAGAAAATGTATTAGCACCATTAGAGTAAAGAAGACTGTTAACTTTGACTCTTTCAACCCAAACTTATATAAAAAATGAGGTAGTGGCTCTGAATTTCAGTCAGAGTGAAGCTTTTAGAGAATAAGGATGAACCCATTTTAACATCTGCCCTACGGAGAGGAGAAAAATACATCCGTTTCTGTACCAAGGACAGATATGAAGATTGATCAGTCAATTTGCTGTGACTCTGAAAAATCGTCTTGAAGCTTGTGGTCTTAAAATAAAATTCACCTCTGAGCAGAGTGTGTGTGTGGCTTTGTGTGTGGCAGGTGTTTCTTATACACATGTACAGTTTTTGTTTGTGTGTGTTTATTGGTGGGAGTGCATGTGGGTATTTGAGCACAGGTGTGTTCTTGTGTGTATATATGTTATATATGCATGCATGGGAGAATGCATGCATCTTGGCGTGTGTGTGTGTTCACTGCACACTCTCTTGATGCACAAACACACACACAAACAATGTGTGGATGGTCTGTATCCAGGGGCTCTCCTTCCTGTCAGATTTCAGGTATTTATAAATTGCGACAGTGGAAGACAGATCACCAGGCCTTAGGGTGCCACACACCCATCTTTCTAAGGGCTTCAGCCTTCAAGACGCATTACCCATTCCTGTGCTGCCACAAACCACATTTTCAGTTGCTCTCCATTTGGTTTTCACTCTGTGCGTGTGTGTGTGTGTGTGTGCATGCATGAGTGGGGAAGTGGGTGTAGGGGGGATGGAGAGTTGTTATATGTATCTTCAGATGTACAACAAAGGACATTTGTACTCACACCTTGTTCTGTTTCAATTCACGCTTTCCCTCAATGCCACTTTGAATGAATCTGTCCCCTCTTTACAACGCCTACATTTCCTGCGGTGCGCTGTCTGCCACCTCAAGTCGGCTTTCGCCTGTTTGTGTGTGTGTGTTGCGGTGCGTGTGGGCGTGCCTGCGAGTGTTTGGTTGTGCACGGTATTGGAAGAAATGCAGACTTCAAGACATCTGTGCCCACACTGGATATAACACAGCATAAGTCGTCCAAACCACAGCATCAGAAACAATTTGAACTGTGAAATGTATCCAGTTGTCTGTTGACAGTACTGATATTAAAACAAGTAGATGGCATTTCTTAAGTGGGTTGCTTGTGTTTTTGATCAGGCATCATATAGCAGGACTTCTGGATACATTGTCTTTCCACACCAAAACACGCAGGACCCCATGTTGACAGGGTATAGTACAGAACAAGTGCAGAGAAAGTAGGCCAGTTTCTGGAAGGTTGCCAGTTTGAATCCCCAGACCTGCCAGGAGAGTAAATGAGTAATGCTCTCTGCTCCCTGAGCAATTACTGTCGAGGTGGCCTTAAGCAAGCTGCTTAATTCGTCACTGCTACGAGTGAAGCTGCTAAGTGGCAGCAGAATACGACTGAGGTACTGGGGAGCCTTCAGGTGCAAATGCTTGTTGCCGTATAAATGTTAGCAGCAGAGGTGTAGCTGAGAAAAAAAAAAACGTTTTCAGCAACTAATCATTAGATCATTAAAAAATTTAATTTCATGAACCGTGTATAGAATAATAATAATTCACTAAGACTGGAAATTAGACCATGTGGAATCAATTGTAATACACATATGACTCTGGACGGTGGTGACTAGCAGCTTATTGTCTCCTCCATTTTCCATCTTTTTAAAAAAATTTTTTCAATGTGTTTTTTGTCCTGTTTCCAAGTACACATTTATAGTCGTCCCAGCCAACAACATGAAGCTATTTATTATACTGGACAAGCATTTTTATTGTGTAAGTTTTTCTTACTATTTGTGTGTGTGCCATGCTGCTTCTTACCGGTTGGCCTATCTTTGTTTGCTATTGTTTGTGTATTTTGTGTGTCTGTGTGTATGTGTGCATGCACTGATACTGAATTGTGTTAAGCTGCAAACCACATCACCTCAAGCAAGGACAATAAAGACTAAGACTAAGACAGTTACATCAAATATGAGTGTAATGTGTCCCGTGAATTTGACTCATGAAATGAGAACCACACACACACCCTAACCACTAAAATTATATCCGGATTTACTGCTGGGCTGGTTTCAGCGAAGACTCTGAAATTCATCAGTTTGTGTATCAGTCAGTGAATATCACATTATGTTTGGACAAAGGGGGCATGAAATGTGAATGCCCATTCTATATGCGTCCTTGTAATATTTTCTGAATGTCTGTGAATATTACATGATGTTTGGACAACAGAGATATGAAATATGAATATTCTTGATTATGCTTTACTGTAATTTTTATGAATACTACATTGGGCTTTACTGGACTTTGACAGCACAAATCACTTACTTTTTTGACTTTGTAATTATGAATATGCTCTGACCATACTTAAGGGTGGGGGAGATTAAAAACATTTCTAAAGATGTGTCAGAATGCGCTTACTTAACCTGACAAAGATCCTTTGTAGGACTAAGAGCTTACATTTGGGTGCGCTCAGGAAACAAGCTGTGAGCTTTAATTGGAAGTCTTTGAACCAGATTGTTTTGGCTGTGCTAAAAAGAACATACAGTAGCAAAAAAAAAAAGAAAAAAAAAACTGCTGAGGTTTTTGTTAGCATGCTGACAGTAGTGTGGCTCTCATTGATTTATAAGGCAGAGTTTCAATCCGCCTCTCATTGGACAGAAGAGAGTATTACATTAAAACCTCTGAGACGCATATATGGTATTGCAGAAATTGCCAAGGGCTTTATGTTGTTTTGGCTAACACCTTGGATGCACGTACACACACACATCCTCTCTCTTGCTCTCTCTCTCTCTCACACACACACACACACACACACACACACACACACACACACACACACATACAGATACGGATAGTACAGTATCATTTGAAATGACCGCTAGTGGGGTTTTTCAACCCGTATGATGGATTGTTTCCTTTACCCTCAGGTGGTTTCGGACCCTTATTTTGGGCTTGCTCTACCAAAAGGAGTAGCCACCAGGGACGACGCTGCCTCTTCTAATCCACCAGGTTCTAAATCTCCACTATGATTCCAGTCTTGAAGAACAATG
>OMKZ01024491.1:6242-24489 GCA_900302535.1 Neoniphon sammara
GTCTCACCCACTCACTGTCTGCGTTTACTCTCGTTTGGGGGCTGAGAAGTCTGGCTGTAACATCATTTCATTCTCAATCATTCTCACGGCGCTTGTTTCTTTTTTTTTATTATTATCACCCCCCCCACACACACATACACACACACACACACACGCACACACTTAGTAGTAAACCCGTCACAGAGGTAGACGTGTTATGGCTCAGCGAAGGGACGAGTCATAGATAATCTTCCTCAGAGAAAGTGAAGTCACACTCTAGGAGTTGTAAGTGTACCATAGGGTCACGGTGAGTCACCCCCGACTGTTTGGCCTCGCGCTCCCCGCTGCGGGACGTCCCATGTGAGTCAGGGGAGCAGACTGGACTGGGCTGTATCCTCTGTGTCACACATATTGCCTGAACTTATCCTAAACCTTAGAGAGAACGAGAGAGAGTGAGAAAAAAAACACCCGATACACAAAACCACAAACATATCAGGTTGACTTTTCCCTTTGGGGAAGTCAAATGACGGATGTCCCTCTCCTGACCGCTAACCCACAGTGGTTTTCAGTCTGCAGTATAGGATTCTCTGGCAGGGAAAGGTGTTTTTTGGCTTGGGTGTGTTTCTGTTTAAGGTTGCGTGATGTTTTTTGCAAAGCGGTTATTTGAGGCTGGGGTGCGTCAGATGCCATGTGTTAGTGAGTAAAGTTGCGGAGACGTGCACCTGTGCCATGTTTTGTCCCCTCACTCCCTATCTGTGGCTGCCAGAAGCCCACATGCTGCGCTCAGATGGCAGGAAACTTCCACTGCAACATCCTCAAACACTGAGGCATCTGGGAGAAGACCACAGGGAAATGTGACTGAGCTTCCACCTTCGTGATAGGCAGCCCTGCTTCTTTTTTCATTTGAATTTTATTGGTGTTATTCATTCAGGGAGAGATAGGTCTATAAGGACAGTCCATGGCTAAAATGCAGAGTACCACATTCCAGATGAACCCAGGGAAAATTGGCTCCTGAATGAATCATTTGCCTAATCACTAACTAATGAGGTGGTTATATCACATAAGTCAGCAAGGGTACATTTTTCTGGTTAACCTCACGTTTAAATAGTTCCCTGTATCAGCAGTTTTACAGTGTTCAATCCACTTGTGGAGCTGCTCAGTGATACAGGCTTGTTGCATTTGGTGAAGATCAGTAAGCTACTCCCCCCTGCCGGTTACAAGGTGAAATAATTCAAGTAGCGTTAATATCGCCATATTTTCTACCTTTCATCTTGAAGGTTTGAAATGTTACTGAACTGCCTCTTTAAATCTTCTTTCTTTCTCCTTGTCTCCCTCTCACTCGCTCATTCACAGCCATAATGTTAATTATACTTTAACCTGCCTTTTGTTTTTTACAGTCTACCTCTACTCGCATTCATCCTTCAATTTTAAAATTTAGAACTGACTTCAGATCAGGCTGTTCAAAACATATTTTGCGACGTTTGCGACTGTCCAACCAATGGCGCACGCATCGGAAAACGGCAGCGAGAAGAAGATGGCGGAGGGAGAGAAAAATGCAGAGCTACTCAAGGAGAAGGCGAATAGTTACTTTAAAGGTAATTTGTCAACTCTGTCAAGTTAATGTCTCATCGCAGCAGTGCGCAATACAGAAAAGGGTGTCCTACAATTAAGGCAGCGACATGATTCCGTTGATCCATGCTGCAGCTGAAACCGGTTGCTAACGTTAAGCTAGCTGGCTAGAAAGCATGCTAGCTGCAAACTCTCATTCATTAGACGGTACTGAATGGAAAGAGCCAAGCCATAGCAGCTAGCTAGTTAGCTAGCCTGCTAGTAGCCGCCACTAGCGGCATCTAACCCATACCGTCACGCGTGTGATGTATGGTGCATCGCCGAGTTCTTAGGAATAGGTCATATCTCTGGTTTTAAGCCATATCCACTGTCAGTGTGGATTATATTCACTTCTTTTCTTTTTATTCTGTTGTTTTGCTATCTTATCGTGCTAAGTGACAGTCAAATCCAGCTCCTAGAATTTTCTGTTAGCCAGCGGGCGCGTGAGAGCAGTAACGTTAGTCCCGATTATTAAGACTTGCAAGGCGGTGTTTAGTGTAGTTTTGACCGTTAATATAGTGCACATCTCTTAACATTTTAATTGAGATGTGTTTGGGTAATCGCCGAGGTAGTTATTTACCTCACATCGATGATTGGTAGTTGAGGGAGGTAATTATTACATCAACATTTCGTCTGTTCTGCTGGAAGAAAGTGTTCAACTTGGCAGTGAGGAGCGTCGATAACGAAATGAAGTTCTTTGATAAGCTTTATAAATCCAGCATTAGCTAGGTGTCGGTTAACCTATTTTTAAAGCCCATTAGTTGATCAAATTAGTGTTTTTTCAAAGAAGATTTGTCAAAAGTCGTTCATACAACACGTGAGAGTATTTTTATGTTATTCGTGTGTGAATACCTTAGCCACTCTGTAAGCTAGGGGATTTGGGAGAAGAGGCCCACCATGTGGCCGTGAATAGGGCTGACACTGTGATGAATCAGAGCAGATGTAAGGGAAGGCTGGCACTCTGTGATACGAGGTTGATGATTCATTTCTGTCTGATGAACATGCATAAAATAGGCAGTTGGAGAACAGCAGATATTGCTTTTACTCACTATGAGGCATTGCAGTTTGAAAGTGCCATCATCTGCCATAATATATCACTGCTTCCCTTGGTGTTGGAGAGTCACACCCAAGTTTCGAATTGTTCTTTCAAATTCTTTTCTACCAGTAAAAGCATACATGTGATACAGGAAGCATCACTTCAAATTGAATTTCAACTGGTTAATTGTGTTATTCAATGAATTTTCCAATAACAGAATACACTGGTGGGCGGAGGCAAGCAGGGCATATCACAGGGCATATATTAAATTTTATTAAAATGGGTGCTTTTTGGTATATAGTCTGTGTGCCAAACATATTGATGGACTTGAACAATTTGATTCAGTTACCTGTTGCAATTTTATGTCTTTTGGTCAGTTGACTATCTCCATTTTCATAGAAAATTTTTCTTTAACCTGATTACCTTTCAGTACCACGAGTGCACATATATTAAGCATGTGTGGCTCCAGCAGGAAATTAATCCCTAATCCTGGCAGCATTAGAGCCATGCTCTTCCCGCTCTTTGCCATATTGTGTCCAGTGCTGATGTGAACACTTGTTTTTCAGAGAAAGACTATGAAAATGCAATCAAGTACTACACAGAGGCCCTGGAGCTCAATCCAGCCAATGCCATCTACTACAGCAACCGAAGTCTGGCATACCTTCGCACAGAGTGCTACGGCTATGCCCTGGCTGATGCTACAAAGGCCCTGGAGATAGACAAGAACTACATCAAGGGGTATTACCGCCGTGCCACCTCCAACATGGCACTGGGAAAGTTCAAAGCAGCACTTAAAGACTATGAGACGGTAAGAAATAGGTCTTCTTTCACTGTATCTGGCTGCATAATGCTGCTATATAGTCTGTTACTATTTTAGGTATGAACTGTTTCAGGTAACCTGGAGCTTGTAGGACATGTGCAATGCACAAAGTAGAACTGAACTATTCAAGGCCAGTCTGTCTTTTCCTCACTTTTCTTAAAGGAAACGAGAAAAGAGCTCTCCTGCTCCATCTGTTGATCTGTCATCATGAGTTAGGATCTTCATGTAGCCTTAACAGCCCGGAATGGGATTATCCTTTAATCCATCGATGATGCCAATTAGATCCAGTCAGAGGGGACTCATACCACAGCTAATTTGGTGTCTATTGTTGTTAGTGCTTTTCTCACAATGAGCAATATAAATATATCAAGGTGGTGACAGCAAAGAGCTCTAATGCTAAGCCAAAGTTATAGTTATTGGACAAAGCATTGTCAACAAAACCTAAGACTCAATCTGTATTAATCCATGAAAGGCTGGAACTGGATTCGTATGTATCTTTGAAATGCATCAGGGCAAAACAGTGTTTGAGTGTACATTTATCACATATCAGATCACATATCATATTTTTAACTAGTGTCAATTGTTTGAATCATTAAGATATATTTTTTATTATTTACATCCTACTTTTGCGGCTACTATGACCCATTTTTCCTCAGATCACTACTTAATTTTAAGCCTGTCTTGATGCCAGTGAACGATTAACAAATGTGTTTGAGTCATTTGTGTTATTCCCATTTTCTGATGATAGGTAGTGAGGGTTCGACCCAATGACAAGGACGCAAAGATGAAATACCAGGAGTGCAACAAGATTGTGAAACAGAAGGCTTTTGAGAGAGCCATCGCCAGTGATGAGACAAAAAAATCTGTTGTGGACTCTCTAGACATCGAAAATATGAGTAAGTTCCCTCTGTTATGTGACTGATCTATAAAAATATTGACAGTGAAATCTGATCACACAAGGTGCCCAAAATAGTTTTCCTTGTAAACACAGTTGGTTTTGTTCATTCATTCATTCATTCATTCATTCTTTTATTTCTTTATTTGTTTGGTGGTAAACCATCAGTAGTTTAAAGTGATCCATAAACTCCATAAACTGGTGCAGAAAACATAACTACTCATCATGCCTTGCTGACTTGCAGTTGAAAGTATTCATGTTATCTTTGTTTTGTCCAGTGTGTTTAAGGTTTGTTGTGTAATAAACAAGCTAGATAATATGTATCGCATCAGACAGCAGATTTGTGCTAATTGAGTCAAACTTTCTCAACATCAGGCTACACGTGAAACAGGAACTTGTGATAAGTGAATGTAGGACTTTACTGTAGCATTGGATTTGTAAATATTTCATCATACATTTTTGATATGTGTGGTGTCATGTAGACATGTTTTTATTCTGCCTTCTAAAATTAAGATTATTTTATAATGCAGCGATTGAGGATGAGTATGCAGGCCCCAAACTTGAAGACGGAAAGGTCACACTGAAGTTCATGAAGGAGATGATGGATTGGTTCAAGGACCAGAAGAAACTGCACAGAAAGTGTGCTTATCAGGTAAATATGCACATTTGTTTGAAAGCCGTCCCTTGAGACAAACTGTTGACAGCTGTAATTAAACACTTATTTTGTATTGTTTCAGATTTTGGTCCAAGTTAAAGAGGTTCTATCGAAACTCCCAAGTCTTGTTGAAATTGCATTAAAAGAGGTGAGAGCTTGTTTGCTTAAAGTGTATATAGATGTTTTAGATATGTAGCTGGTGCTCTTATTCTGATTGATATACAGTGAGATGACGAAATGAGTTTTCAGCCACTCGTAGCGCAGTGAGCGAAATAGGTCCCTGTACAATAATAAAAGAAAACACTGCATTAATACTGTAGAAGTTCCTGATTGGTAGAGAAAAGTGTAATCAAAGGAAGCCTGTTGTAGTGGTAGGCTGTGTTACTGGTATTATTTTAGTGGATAATGTGCTGATGGTTAAGACAGCTGGTTTGGGTGACTGAAACTCATGCATGTTTGGCCATAAATCACATGAAGGGCCTGGACCTTCCTCTCCAGTCTGCTGCACTGAGATCCAGATGTAAACACTGTAGCCTTGTAAACATTAAAAATTAAGACTTTCCCAACATCTGTGAATGTAATACATTTATGCAGTGTAATCACAGGAGTCTAACAACATACTGTTTATGTACAAGTGAAATTACAAGTATAAATAAATCCATGTTGTTTACATGGAAAACTCTGTTCATCTCAAAATTTATACATTTCCTGGAGCAAATGTGTGGGCTAGCTGTAAGCTACTGGATAAGATTCAGTAGTAGTAGATGTTTATATTTTGAGGACAGTTTTAGACAGTTATCCTATTCGGTTTGCCCTATAATAATTGTTCTCTTTCTCTCTACCACAGACAGAAAAGATAACAATTTGTGGTGACACCCATGGGCAGTTCTACGACCTCCTCAACATCTTTGAGTTGAATGGCTTACCCTCACAGACCAACCCTTATGTATCCTTTCTCTTTTAATCAGATGTCACATGAGCTTTTGAATGTGTGTCCTGTGCAGTCACTCCCCTGGTTTGTACTGTTTTTTGTGTAACAAAATGCTTTTTGCCCAAACGTTCTGCGTCATTGCACTTAACCACAGAACTCAAGCTGTTCAATGGCGACTTTGTGGATCGTGGCTCTTTCTCTGTTGAGGTCATTCTTACCCTCTTTGGCTTCAAGCTTCTTTACCCTGACTGTTTCCACTTGCTTAGGGGTGAGAGCACTCATAGTGTGCCTGTGCATGAGTCTGTGTTTGCATTTATACATCTGCAGCCGCAAGCAAAGAATTGTACCCGTGCAAGAACACATATTTTGTACCTACAGGTAACCATGAGACAGACAACATGAACCAGATGTATGGATTTGAAGGGGAGGTCAAAGCCAAGTACACAGCCCAGATGTTCCAGCTGTTTAGTGAGGTCTTCCAATGGCTTCCTCTTGCACAGTGTATCAACAGCAAAGTACTGGTAAGTGGAGACACTGTTAACAGAAAGCCATCACTGGATTCATTCGCTGATTCATACCAAAATTCACCTGTCATTTGCAGCATTTTACAAGCTAAAAAAAATTCTAGAATGGAGTAGGACCTCCAAACGAAATGTTTACCTGCAAAAGTAAGTAAGTAAGGTATCCAGTGTAGTTTGTGACCACTAGTGGCGCTATATTGTGCACAAGGAAAACTGGTTCCTGTTTTGTTTTCATAACATGTTCTCTTGAGCATGGAGGCTACATATTAGGTACGCTGATGTAACCAATGCAATTTTCAAAATATTCCAAAACAAGGCTTTGAAAATGTCTTTTGAATTAGGAAATGCATTCAGGATGTTTATCCAGCCCCAAGGACATGTATAGTATGTTTTGGTTAGAGTTTGTTTACGAGGAGAACTATATCGGTTACCTTTTAAGTAGTTTATGAAATTGAATTTTAAGGAGAGATTGAAAGATGATGCAGCCAAATAATTACATTGGACTGGGCTATTGGAAGACTTAATGGACACGTTGACTGTGTGTGTGTGTGTGTGTTTGTGTGTAAATGTGAGGGCATGTCTTTCTATACTTGCGAGGACTAACTATTGAGAAGCTACCTTTTCTGTGAGGACATTTGTAGTTATGCGGACATTTGGTGTGGTCCACCCAAAGGAAACATGCAAATTGTGGCTTATTGGTTGAGGTTAGAGTTAAGGTTGTAATTAGGGGTGATGTAAATTTCGTCACTGATTCAAGCCAGCAGATGTCCGCGTGGACAACTAGCCAAAGTCTGCTCTGTACTCATATTTTTTGTGACCACGTGGACTGTACACTCCTAACTGTGCCCACTGCACATGCTCCAGGTGGCCCGCTTGTACCCACATTTCACCTCTGAAGAAATATGGAGACAATCAAATGTGTGCAAATTTGTGGAGAGAAATCGCCTAGACAGTGGGAAGAAATGTGGAGGCGTGCAGGTAGAAGTGGAGGTATCTATGAGACAGGTCTATGAGTCATTTGAACTTCACTAAACACTGGGACACTCTTCTGGTGGAACAGCCATTCTAGTATAAACAGCGCTGTGTGCGTGTCTGCGAGCGCACGTGTTTTGAAGTATATCAGGGGCTTTAGTTGGCTGTGGCTAAGATTAAGGAAAGGCTGTAGAGAATAAATGGAAGTCAAAATAATGTCCCCACAAAGATAGTAATACGTGTGTGTGTGTGTGCGCGTGTGTGTGCGTGCGTGCCTTCCATCTCAGGTGATGCATGGGGGACTGTTCAGTGAAGACGGCGTCACATTGGATGACCTCAGGAAGATTGACAGGAACAGACAGCCTCCAGATTCAGGTAGGGTCAGCCTGAGTGCACAGTCAATTCTAACTGGCTGTAAGACTTCACCTGTAGAATGGAAAGCAGGTAGACCTCAACACCTTCCTGTGCTCTTGCCTTCACAGGTCCCATGTGTGACCTCCTGTGGTCAGATCCACAGCCTCAGGTCAGTTCTCTTATGTGCCATTAAAATCAACACCTGTTTTATGAGATTACTCACAGGTTGTTTTGTGCACAGTGCGACATTCAGACCTCTGTTCTCTCTGTGTGTCACGCAGAATGGTCGGTCGATCAGCAAGCGGGGAGTGAGCTGTCAGTTCGGGCCGGACGTAACAGAGCGCTTCCTGGAACAGAACAAGCTGGACTTCATCGTGCGTAGTCATGAGGTCAAGGCTGAGGGCTACGAGGTCACTCACTCAGGGAAGTGCATCACCGTGTTCTCAGCACCCAACTACTGGTGAGCAACCAAACTGGCTTCCTTAGAGCAGTTAAAACATTTGTGCCCTGGTAGGATTTTACAGTTCACCTTTAACGTTGTGTTGTGTTGTACCCTGCTTCCCCTCAGTGATCAGATGGGAAACAAAGGAGCTTATATCCACCTCAGGGGATCCGATCTCAAGCCAGAATTTCACCAGTTCACTGCTGTGGTCAGTATCTTGTATCTCTAAGGCTTTTTATGGTGCAACTGAGCGGCAACTTCAGTTCCACACAGCTCAGTTATGCTGGAGTTTTCCCAGACAGCCATCCACTTAAAATCATGAATTCGGTATGCATCTTCATTTGGAATGTTCTGTATGACTTTAGTGGCCTAGCAGCAGTAAAGGATTCATTTGCAGCTTGCAGCTAATTTCATGAAAGTTGCACTGTTCACCCAAAAAAACAAAGAAATTTTCCCGCTTACCCATAGTGCAATCTGTCATCTAGATTTCTGTGTGATTTGGTGAGGTTTCCAGTTTGCCACAATCTTCCCTGCCTCCAACACCCCAATACAATGAGGATGGGTGTTTTTTAATGGATCTCAAACTGTCTAAAATTTACATTGGTAAAATCAACAACAGCAGCTCTTTCCAAAATAATGGCACGGATACCTAGTGTAATCCAGAGCCCTCACAACGGGGAAAGAATTTCAGACTATTTCCTGGTGAAGAACAGGGGCAGATAGACAGAGTTTGCTGGTGTTCTAGCCAGGGAATATCGCAGCAAACTGGAAACCTCGCCAAATCACATAGAAACAGATCTGGATGGATAGATTAAATCAAGCGTAAGTTGGAAAATATAGTTTTATTTTTATATTTTGGGTGAATTGGCCCTTTAAGTGACTTGCGATTTTTCATTGTGTGAATCTGTGATCACTTACCAATCATGACTTCTGGTCTCCACAATTTGGAGAGCAATTTTACGACACTTCTCACCATGTTCTAAATATTTTAAGTACGGTAGACCATTATAGATGATTAATTGTGCAGAAAATGTATTTTAAAGGCTTGTTCAAGTATGATCTAATGTTTATTTTCCTGTCTGTTTCCTTCACAGCCTCATCCGAATGTCAAGCCCATGGCATACGCCAACACGCTAATGCAGATGGGGATGATGTAGAGGCCACACTATTCTGTCTGTGACACTGATGACCTCCCATCTGACCTGAACCATCCCAGCCACCTCACTCCCTCCAGTGCTTAGACATGCTCTTGTTCATGCTTAGCCTAAGGGATCCCTCTCCCTGAATCCTCCCGCTAGTTGTATTCAAAATACACATGGTGTAGTTCAGATGGGAACAGATCACTCAGACCAGCCCAGTCGAGAATTGGGTCCGTTCGTTCATGTATCGGTTAAAACTGGAAAAATCTCAATTTCCGTTGTCCATTTGCCCACTCATGTGTTCCATCACTGGGTAAAGAAAACTACCCAGAGAATTGCAGATGCATCCTGTTGGAGCTGCTTGGATTTTAAATGTTTGCCTATGATGTTCTCAGCAGATGGGATAAAGTAGCTGGTATGTACCAAAGATCTGTAATGGAATTGATTGTTTGATTGGTTTTTACAAGGAACAACTTCTGACTCTAAAACCTAGCACTGTACTGTTGTCCTGTGTACACAGCTTGAAAGGGGTTGAGAGCAGCATGTTCATGTTTATCAGTATTTCTCAAAGCATCCTGCAGTATGACACAGTTTATAAAAAGGAATCTTATTTTACAGGACTACAAAAGATAGTTAATTAGATGTATGATCCCATTTCAAAACAAGAAAAAGGGAGTATTCATTGGAGATCGCACTGATTGGCTCTGAGTACACTCTGAAAGGTGCTGTTCGCCACTAGTTGTGTATTTAGCTGGTTCAATCATGTAACTGTTAACATTTATTTTGCACTGCTGCACTGCTTCCTATTGAGGAAGAAACTGCTGCTCTCCATGTCTCATCCTTGTTCGTCATTGTGCCACTCACCCGGCAGCTCCCGCACTGTCTACTCTCCCAAATAGCTTTGGTGTAAGGCAAGCACTGGTGGCACCCCAGTCCCCAACACATGTTTGATAACCAGTGACTCACCCCATGTGTGGATATCTTCAATACACAAACGTCCAGAAACCAATCCTCTCTTTAAGCGCACAGCTACATTATCCAATGGCCCTCAAATTTTTAGATAAGAAAAATACACTGATGTGTATGTATATATACTGTATCATTTAAAGATTCCGTGTACATGTTTGGAGAAAGTTATTGAATAAAAAAATCCAGTCCAGTGATTTTAGAAACAACTTGGTGTCTTTATTTCATGTGTATGAAGTGTGGTTGCGCTCGGTCTGTAGCTAAGAGTGTCCCTTGTGGGCGGCGTCAGGCAGTAAGAACTTGCACTATGTTTTGTCAGTATCTAACGTCTTGAAAGTGACTTTTCGATTGTATTTCACGTATACATACGTTGAAATTCACTGTTAAGTCAAACGAGTTACTGCCACATCTCAAAATCTTAGAAAATCTTTTTCTAGATCAGTGGTTGCTGCGCAGTCACATGGGAGAAGTTTGTCTTGAATGCTTTCTGACAAAAAGCCCATCCCAAATCCTAACTCCAACCTTTACCCCTTCTTTCTGTTAGAAAACCTTCCATGCAAACTTCTCCCATTACCGCTGCGCAGAGCCTTTAAAATGACTGTCGCACTTATTCTACGTCACGCGTCGAACAGCTGATCGTCAACGATGCGCCACAAGTTGACAACACACACGTTTCACCTTGTTCAGAGTTACAAACGAAGACGACAGCCACACACAGCAAGATCGGCTTGAGATGCCGAAATATTGTTCAGCCCCGAACTGCAAGAATGACTCTGGCAACAACAGCGACAGGAAGAGCTTCTACAAGTAAGTATGAATAAATATCGGATGGGTTATTGCGCTAAGTTAGCTAACTTCTCCGTCCAATTGGCGTTATTACTAACTTTGATCAACTTGTTCTTACTCGCCGACACAGTCTCCAATAACGCGATTATTTTAATCTTTGTAGTGGTAACATATTTACGAACGACTTAATCATATCTACCATGCCGTATCGACTTTGTTTCGCTGGCTCTTGTTGACTTCACTGTCACCGAGCAGTTTGTCGTTTTGACCTTTGAGACAGTTTGATTCAATCATGATTCAGCTTCGTTCTTTCCCACAACAACAGGCAGCTAATATCTTCAAGCCATGTATTTTGGACTATTTAATGTAATAACATTTATGCACTTGTGGGTCGAAAATGGAAAGTCATTATTTTTATCATTTCTATGTGTATGTATGTGTGGATTTACCAGAGGGGTATTTCACAAAACAGTATTACAAAGGTAAGCTGATTAAAAAAAAAAAAAAAGATTATGATATAACCTGGTGATACCAATTTGAAATTTGTAAACAAAACTTTTAGGAGTATTTTTCAGACATGCATGTTGCTCATTGCTACTAGTAAATGAAATTCCAGACGGTATTGAGTAACATTTTCAAACCTGGCTTACTTGCTAATCCTGCTTCCTGAAATACCCCCCCTGAGCAGTGTGAACTTGTTCCTCTGAAATATGTGGTCCTCCCTGTGTCCCAGGTTCCCTCTGCACGACCCAGACAGGTTGCAGGAGTGGCTGAAGAACATGGGGCGGGAGAACTGGGTTCCCTCTCGACACCAGTACATCTGCCATGAACATTTTACAGCTGCATGCTTCAAAGTGCGATGGGGCATCCGGTACCTTGAGAACGACGCCGTGCCCACAGTCTTCCAGAGGCCTGAGGTAACACAAGAGCAGGCCAGCCATGCTCTGATATGAGACAAAAACAGCAATGCATTGGGTCCTGACTGTAGAACGGACAGATGCTCTTTGGATGTTGGTAACAGCTGAGTAAGAATAACCCAACACACTAGACACCTTTGTCATTATTCATTAATATCCTGCCCAAACCTGCAAATAAAACTAGTCTAAGGTATTCTGTCCCATTGCACAAATGAAAATGCATTTGCAGATTTTCAATAATTTATATTTTTTAGCAAGCAGTGCAAGTTTTTAACAAAAAACTGCGATGTTATTCAAGATTTGTTCTGTTTTACAATTTGTAATTATATTTATAGAAGTTGAACTTATGTGCTAGCACAACTTCACCCACTAGTAAGGTGCATGGAAAGAGCAGGAAAACTGAGGATTAAAGGATTCCAGTCACATTTGCAGTACTGAGAAAAAAATATTCTTAAAATCATGCTCTGTTAGGAGTCTATTTTAAGGAGACACCACTCTGATGAAGTTGCAGCCTCATGCAGTCTGTAAATTCAAGTAGTTTATTTTGTGATTTTCATTTTTTTCTAACTGATTATGCAGCCCCTAATGCCAGATTTGCCAGATGTGTTGGTGAAATATTTATTCTAATTTTGGCAAATAAAGGCATTTTTATTTTTGTTTCCCATGTGTTGGCCTATTGTAATGAAATTTCATCCTCTCTGAAGCCCCGTGTTATCTTGCACAGCTTGCTTTATTTTCCTAGCCACTGTACAGTTTTGCTGATTTAAAAAGCATGCGCAATTTGAACAGTAAACATAAGTATGCTTCTTTTCATTTGATGACTGTGCATGTCTGCTTATTTCTAGAAACGGAAAGGTGTTGATCATAGTGAGAAGAAACCAAAACGGCTTCGAGTTCATGGCAATCTGAGCATAATGGTGTCGGATGATGGGACGCTGGCAGCCGACACCGTGGAGCTGGACAGCAGTGTCAGCGCTGTGCAGCTGTATGAAATCACTGTTGACCATTCGCAGTCCGGGGAAGCCATGCTGGTGGAATCAAGCGACGTCGCAGAGACTACGAATTCCCTCCAGACTGACCTGAACCCACCGTCTGTGGACGGATTTGACACGGGGGTTAATTTCCCTGTAACTTTATTCCAGACAGTGGATGATCTGTGTGGTCTGGACAGTGGGGAGAACACAGAGGTGGTGGTCATGTCTGAATGCCCTGTTGGTGAGGGGCAAGAGGAGCTGGTGAATGGGATCACCGCCGCCATATTAACTCAGGGTCCAGGGCTGCTGATGAATGACTCCACACCAAACCACACAGAAGAGGCTCTGGCCTCTCTGGGCGTTGAAGATCTGGTTTCTGCCATGGAGGAGCCCGCTGTCGTCCACGGCGACCACGAAGCTCAGGTCATCGCCTACTTCGAGACGATACCCAACGTTTTACCCAGCGGGACCTCGGTACAGTTCGCCATCCCCTCGGATACGGTGCTGTCGTCTGCTCTGGACTCCAAGCCCATCACCTCCACGCTGCCTATAGTGTCCAAACACGTCCCGCCCTCCCCCGCCTCGCTGGTGCTCACCATGGAGAGACTCGACGCTGAGGGTGCGGAGGGAGACGAGAGCAGATCGGAGGATGACAGCGCCGAGCAGCAGGAAAACAAGCTGGAAGAACACTGGTAAGTTGCAATCACACCACACCCTTCAGAATAAAACATCTGTATTATTTTTAATTCCATCCAGGAAGATTTGTTGGGCCTGTGTGGTCTTGTCCAGCAGCGCCTTGCTTAGTTAGACATTAATACCTGGGAGATGCCCAGATATACCACAGTGTCCGCCTCCTTTTTTGGTTTGCGTTTTTATTCTTTGTGCTTTCGAATTATATGCTGTGAACCACTTTGTGAACTGTGCTTCTCAAAAAGTGCTATACAAACAAAGCTTATTATTTATTATTACTGTTGTCATTATTATTACTATTACAAAAGAAAGTGGAGCATATCACCTTCCCCTCCTGCCCACAGACTTTCCTTGACAGTTATCACATCCCAACTTTGCTTCTCTCTTTCTTGCAGTTTTTATCAACTAAAATTGATTTTGAAGGTATTTCAGAGTGATTCATTAATTCATCATCACTCCTCTGCCATCTCCAAATGATTTTTACCAGACCTCATAAAATAGTTCATCTTAAATTATGTTCAAGAGAAATCTTAAAGCTCTATTATTAATGTGGAATATCCTTTAAATACTCTGTATATCTTTTATTTATTATCTATTTCTCCCCCTGTTTTGTAATTACTCATTTATTAAGTGAGGTTGCTTTGATAAGCCCAGCTGGATTTCTTCAACCTCTCCTGCACAATATTTATTTGTATTTTATGATATATATTTTTTATTTTTGACTGTGCTAATAATAGCAAACTAAACTTGATTTGTTTTTCTCTTAATCATAGTTACAGTCTAAAATGGAAAAACGCCTTAAACCTCTTAACATCTTCAAATGTTCCTCACATCCACAGCTACCACAAGAACAGTTTGAGTAAGGAGCAGCTGGAGGCGATCGTGGCTGAGCTTCAGAAAAAGGTGAAAGTGCTGCAGCAGCGACACCGGCGACACCTGGAGAAGCTTCTGTCACTGGAGAACACGGTGAGCCAGCTGAGACAGAACAACCTGCTGAACGAGGAGCGACTGCAGCTGCTGGAGAGGGTGAGCAGTTTGAATTTGACATCTCAACCCTGACGGTCACATCGGTGTGTTCGCTATTATGAATGCATGAGATTTGTTCAAACCCACAGAACTTTATTTTAAATTCTACTGGAGATCCCAAGATTTCCAAAGATCTCAAATCTGTCCTGCTGAACTCCAGGGAAATGTGTATAAAATGATGCACAAGACATGTAGATCTTTTCTATTTGATGTAATGCTGCAGCCATAAAACAATGGCAACAATGGCTTTGAATATTTCACTCAATATAAGTGTGATGGAGCTTCAATGAAGCTGCAACCTGCGGATACACAATATGGATGTGACACTGTCCTACAGTATGGAAAAAAATACTACTACTACTACTTATGGGGAAATTTAGAGGAAAATCAGCTAAAGCCTTCATGTAGATGAATTGAATATTAAATTGATGCACTGTGTTTAGACTTTAGAAATTATAAAATATGCATTTGCCAATTTTACATAGTTTTATATACTGTATATTAGTGATTTAATATACTGTAATTTGAATAAAATTGATGACAGAAATAAAAGTCCAAGAATTTGAATTTAAATTTCAATTTGCTGTCCTTTAATTATTGGGTACATAAATATGTCAAAATGTCAACCAATGCGTTAAACATCACATAGTGCATTCAGACTTTGTCTCCCCTTCCTCAGGCGTACATACAGACCAGTGCAGCCGTGTCAGAGGCGGGTGAGACAGTGGCCATCATCTACGAGGAAGACAACGCCGCGTACCTGTACACGCCGCTGAACGATGGAGAGGAGGAGCTATGAGGACCGACCGCTTTACTCCACGTCTGTCTAGACGCTCGTCTGTGTTTTTGGCTGTGCCAAAATTTGGGAAGTTGGGTTATGTGGCTCACACCATTTTAAACAAAATGCTACCTAATTGTTTTCCTCAGCTTTCCCATGTCTGAATAAATCTGATTATGGTACAGTACGTTTTGGCAGCAAGTGTTTGATCAGCTGTCAGCGTTGCACTAATATGTATCAGTAATTTGGGACAATGATGAATGTGCTTTTGATTTAGATATTTAAGTATGTTTGTTTTCATTAATGTACATATATTAAAAACTGTTTGCTTTAGCTACTGTGGTGTGTTTTTCTGCAGCTTCTACTTTCCCCAGTCATTATTAAGTAAGACAATTTTAGATTACATGCAATGAAGTGCAAACACATCAAAAAGAGTGATTTAATCAACAGTGACAGTTCTGACTCCCTCAGTGTCAGGATGGCACAAAGGAAACTTAAAATCAATCCCTGTTTCATCTAATGGCTCACTGTTAGGCAAATACATCTTCACTCAGCACACAGGTGAAAGTGCATGACAGTACAGTAAACTAGCAGAATGAACACAGTGTAAGTGAGAGGAAACAGACAAACTGAGCTGAGCTGAACTGAATTTAGACTCAGTGAAGTGCAGCAGGGG
Source organism: Neoniphon sammara (assembly GCA_900302535.1). Lineage (NCBI taxonomy): Eukaryota > Metazoa > Chordata > Actinopteri > Holocentriformes > Holocentridae > Neoniphon > Neoniphon sammara. The sequence goes on from OMKZ01024491.1 coordinate 22,408, forward strand.
GCTGGCAGGTGGAACTTAAAGGTGCAATATACCTTTCCCCAGCAATTTAACACAATTCCCCATGGTCTTCCAAAAAGTTTGCAAAGTGCGTTAAAAAAAATAAATCCATGTATTCTATTATGTTCTATTTATGTTTCACTCTTCACCCTTTGTGTTTTTCTATTGGGAAGAACAGGCTGTGTTTGATGCTAAATTTGTAAACAGCAGTGATGTAGGCCACATATTATTCCAGAAAATCTCATAAACTCAAAAATAGTCATTAAGAAGGAACAGCTCCATACTCTGAGCTTGACTGGACTTGATGTGGATTAAATCTCCTTTTCAATCATGAGAACGTAAAAGATAAATGTTGATCTGTGTAATAACATACAGCCTTGATAGTCTTTTTATATCCCCTCTTGCAGTTCTCTTTCTTTCCACTAGATGGCCCTGAAGACAGCTGTTGTGGTTTTGACCCAAACACCAACATACAGTGAAAGGACAAGGGAGACAACTCGCATATCAAAGGAAAAGAGAAAAAAAAAAAAACTTTCACAAGCCAAGGACCCTTAAACAGTTTAAGCCAGGACTTCACCGACAGCTGTATTACAGTGTGTGACATGAAAACCTTGAAGATGGATTAAAATGTACCAACAGTGTTATACAGTAAAGAGGTTTAGTTCTGACTGAGAGCAGCTGAAGAGAAGGGAAGCATTTCAGCAACGGAGAGACAAACAGGTAAAGCAGAAAGAGAACAGGCCAGAGGGCTGGAGAGGATGAGGCAGAAGGTGGAGGAGGAACTGACCAGAGCAAGAGATACAGAAAAACAGATACTGCGCTCTGCTCTGCTCTATCAAGGCTGCACCACATCCTGTATACCAAGAGCAATCTCCATTTCATAATTGAAACTGATTTAATCCAGGTCAAGTTCATTCAAATGGAAATCTGATAATGAATTTTTGAGCGGATTAGTCTTCTATAGGCTTCATCTCTGGTATCACAGCACTATTTGGCAATATGTATTGGTTTTGTATAAAGACTAGATTTTTTTAAGTAGCTTTTTGCACGATTGCATAAAGGCATTAATTTATAAAACAGCTGGAAAAGCCAATTTCACGCCGAGGATGTTTAAGACACTGAAAATAGAGATGGAGGACGGAGAGTGAATAAAAACCAGGCGACGAGGGAAAAAAATGTTTATAAAAATGCATAGGAGTGAAGAGGGGAATATTTCATAGGGCTGAAATGACTAATAGTTGCTGAGGGGGTAAGTGTTGTGTTTATGTTCTGCAAGAGAGCGAGATCTGGCTTCGCTCAGAAGCGAGAGTAAAAATGCACATGCATTACTGTAATGTAATCTGGTGCACAGAAAAATTGTTCAATAGACTATGATCGGTATGTTTTCCTTCTCTTACAACAAAAAACAGCTTCTTTTTACAGTTTGAAAGGGCATCCAGAGGTAGAAAACAGTAACCAAACTTGTTTTTTTGTCTTTCATTTTCGGTAAGACAAAGGCTTGTTATATTGTTCTTGTCTGCTTCCTCCATGAGAATGAAACCAAACAGGACGAAAACCCTCCAGCTGAAACGTATCGATCCCATAGAGAAATTCTGTTCTCTCTTGCCCTCTTCCACGGCGAGGTCAGAGGTCAGGTTCACTGTCTTGCTCAAGGGCACTTCAGCAGGGTTTGATGCTTGCCGGTGCGAAGGCTAAAACCCAGATCCTCCGGTCAAAGCTAAAAAATGATGTACAGTTGGTGCTGCACATGATGAGGCTGAGGAAATGTGGCTGATATTGCACTTGAGATGGGCCTTGTCTCGTCAACACAAGTCTTCAAATAAAGTTTGGTGGTCAAAAGTTCACACGTTCCCCGCATAGTTCTACCATTGCAGCGATGGATGATACACCATACATCCTCCAAATCAGTTTATATGATTGCCTCAGACGCATTAATTCCTTTCTGTCCTCGTGCGGTCCCAGATCACATGGCACCTCAAGACAGACAGAATCCAAAACCATTTTTTAATTTTCAGCAGTAGCTCTCAGTATGCTTCTCATCTTCATTCCCGCCCTCTCCTCCTCCTCCTCTCCCTCTGCTCCCCA
>OMKZ01024493.1:7936-21125 GCA_900302535.1 Neoniphon sammara
GAGACAATGATTTTTTTTTTTTTTTTTTTTTTAAACAAGAGTCATTTTAGGAGAAGTTAGATGGTACGAACTGTAACCGATGAACACATATGTTCAGTGGTTACAGTTCCTACCATCTAACTTCTTCTAAAAGGACGCCATTTTTTTTGTTTGTTTGTTTTTTTAAATTCCAAGATGTGTATGTCAAACACACATGATATCCTTCGGAGCTGCTGTCAGGTTTATTTTTTCACTTTGATGGATCTAGACTAGCTGACACCTGGAGACTTTATGCTAAGTCTTTATGCTAAGCAAATATGACATGCTAACCATTGGATCTGAACCAGGGGACGTACAGAGGTGAAAATGGTATCGAACATCTTGTCTCAGTCTGGATAAGTCGGTAAAGGGGATAATATTCCCCAAAATATTGGAGTATTCCTTTAAATACCAGTGTCTATGTTGTGACGTTGTTGTTGCTACATTATTCCAGTATTGTTCTGTTGTCCAACCTTCGCTCATAAAATTTCTATCCAGTAGATGAACAACCTGTTCAACCAGAAGTCATTTGTTTATAAAGTTTGGCTCGCTTACGGCCATGTGAACACTAATCGGACCTAATAAAAAATGCAACAAAGTAACAACTTCAAAACCTGAACCGGACCAAAGTAACAATTTCAAACCTGAGTCAGGCAGTTTCAAGTGTGAAAGTGACTTGAAACTGTCAAATAGATCTACTATCGCAAGATACCGTTCCAACCCCTCGCCCAGAAGTGCACAGAAACCACTGTCACCACCAAAGTTGCTTCTCAAGTTAAATTCTGTGTTGTTATTGAGCCAGATGGTAATAAAAGCAGCACATTAGCTGTTTTGAATAAATTACATCCTGTTGGAGTCTGGCCATTGTTTTACGACTTATGAAATATTTGGACTGCACATATGCTTACACAGTGCACAGCAGAAAGCCCTTGAGGGTTGAGAGCTGAGAAGCGCTCGGGTAAGCAGTCTCTACTGGTGGCAATACGTCTGGCTGCGTGTGTCGCAGCCATAATTTATGCAAGAAGGCTGCATAGAACAAAATTATTGAGTTGCAGGTTTCATTCAGTGATGTTTTAGATGATCTTCTTTTTGTTCTACTTCTTTTCCTGCTCATTGCATCTATTTGTCCTCTTGATTGCTCCCTCTTCATCTTCATCTTTCCCTCCTCATTCTGTCCGTCTCCTACTCCTCCCTTTCCTCTTCCATTTCCATTTTCTCCTACTCCTACTGTACACCTCCTTCTACCTATCAGCCACCTCCCTCTCCTCCTCCTCCTCTTCCTTCTCCTTTTTGCTTTTACCGCTCATCTATCTCTTCTCACTCCCCTTGTTCATCTTGCCTTGTGCTCGGACCTGGTCAGCTCTGCAGAGTAATTTAGCAGCCAGTGAGTCCTGGGCCAAATCTGTCACCGTAGACACAGCAGCAGCAACACAAGTGATTTCCCACCGGGACCACAGACACTTCTAATCACATCCTCAGGGACACGAGGAGACAGAGGAGGAGGATGAAGAATAACAGACAGATGGTGGAAAAAAAAGGGAGAAGTTCATTAGGTAAACAGGCAGGGACACAACCCCTAACAGAACTGAGGAGCCATCCGGTGAATTAATTAGGTGCAGTGGTCGGCCAAGCAGGAAGTGCAATAACCTCGCTGGTCGGGATTCCATCATGTTGACGTCTGATTGGCTGGAAAGGGTTTCCTCCGCTGTTCCTGTCCTCTAATTTTAGCACTGCCTTAAAAATAGATATAATGGCTTCATGTGAGGTCATGTTCAACAAATGTGTTCAAACTTGTTCCCAAAACTAGGCCAAAGTCTTTCATAGTCTGTCTCATTGTCTTATCTTACTGTCTTACTGTCTCTGCTTGGCTGGATAGGTACACCATCACATACATTTTTTTCAGGAATGGCATTTGAAGAATTGACTTTAAATGCCATTCCTGAAAAAAATGAACTGACTGTTGTTTGGAATGCATTACATAAATGCATTAGGAAATAACCTGTATAAACAATTCATTGTTACTTGCTGTTGAAATTCTGTTGATCTGAAGACTGAAATAAAAACGATCAATCAAACAAACATAACTTAATTTCTGAATCCAATCCAAAGATTTGCAGCCAAAATTGCCTACACATGGGCCTACTCGTGTGATTTTTTGATTGATATAATGATTGGGGAAAAACAGTTTGTAGAAATGAGAACAATTAGAGATATCTGCAAATGAATACACTTGTATACACAAACTGAACGCATGTGAGGCAGCCACAATATCACCTTGGCAGGTAACTTCCCTTGGGGATCTCTGCGCAAACTGATGGGTGGTTGGGTAGGAGACCGGAAAGCCCCAGCTGTGCAGAGTCTACTTCTTCGACTGTGATATAGGTGAAGGAATAGACTGGAGCAACTTAAATTAACTCGCCCAATCTGCGGTGCCATGACAGATGACAAAGAAGCGAGACAGAAGTTGAAGTGTGGGTGTGTATGTACATGTGATGCGCATGAAGTGATCCTGCACACATACAGTGCTCAATGTGTGCATCTGGATGTGCATGTAGGCTACCTATGTGTGTACCTGCAGGTGTATGTGTGTGTGTGTGTGACGTTGACATCCTTTGATTGAAAGGGAAGGCGACCTCTCCTGTCAAGCTGTGTACCTCGTTTAGAAGGAGACTTACGTCCACATTACGCCCCCACATGTTCCCTCCTGATTAAGAGATGGTGGATGGAGAGATCGACGGTGGGATGACAGAATGGACCCCACGTTCATTATGTATCTGGCTCTGGCTGTGACAGGCCTGACGACTGATGGGGACAGACTGTGGGGAGCTGAGGCGTTCGGGGGGAGGCTGGGTAAATTTTGTCAGTGTAGGGCCTTTTTCACACTGGCTGTGTAATTATTGTGCTCACAGAGCAGATGGAGGGAACTGTTCAGCTGTCGTTGGTGCTTCTGTTTGCCATGAAACATGCACTTAAAAAACCCAGAGTGCTTTCTTCGAGTGAGACAAAGCATTAAACACTTTAAAAAAAAAAAAATACAAATAAAGCCAAAAACATTTGAAGGTGTTGGCTCTAGCACATTTTTTATTTTTTATGTTTTTTTATTTTTCCATGAAACATAGCTGCTGTGTAGAGTTTGTGAATAATGGTGCTGTTCAAGGGCTTTTCAATAAGTTACAAATAAATTATGGGTTATCTTGTGTGGAAGCATTACACTAAGCACCCTCAAAAGTACTGAAGGTTGCTATAGCGACCACCTTGTTCCCTTCCTCAGGAATGGATTTGGTAAAGCTTTAAATTACAGGTCATTAATCATGTAGTAATGACTAGAAATAACTAATATTAAAGTAAAATTGATTTAATAGCTGTAGTGTTAGAATGAATGGTAAGTAGCATGTAATATACAAAGAAGGAGCTTATTTTCAGCAACTGTAAGTGGAGCTACCACACAGAAACTTAGAAAGGTGCTGAATATGAAAGATAAACCCATTCAAAAAGGAAGAAAGCTTTCATACACTATCTTTATTGTTACAGAAAACAACAGTAAAAATTTAGGTGTAGAGCCCGTATACATTTAGTATGTTTGTATACATATGTAACATGTAATATATTGTTTTATGTATTCTGCATTGTAAACAAATGAAAACCGAATGAGAAGAGACACTGTTTTGGCTTTGTTGTAGTCACTTTCTGTAATCAGTGTCCCTGTCCTCTGTGCACGATAAGTCAATGGTGATAGTTTACAGAAGCTCTCTTCCTTTTGAACGAGTTTATCCTTCACCTCCAGCACCTTTCCAAGTTTTCACAGTGTGCAGGAGTTCCACTTATCTTATAAAATTACTGGCCTGTAATTTAAAGGGTTACTCTGATTTTTTTTCACCACTTACAGCTGGGAGACTACTTCAGATGAGATATACAGTAAGTCCATTATGTAAAACAGGACCTTGGTAACACCAGATGAGAAAATTATAGTCTCAAGCTACAGTATAAAAAAATCAGCCCTCATGCTAAAAACAAATCTTCTTTAACTACAGTGGAATCACCAACAGCTCTAACCTTGGTCAACACTGTTTGTTTTGATATAAGTTTCTTAAGTACAAGGCTATTAAAACTACTTTTAAAACGTATTATGTCGAAAGCTGATAAATGCATTGCAACTATGAAGTCAGCCAACTGGGTGCAACATGTTTTAGAGAAGTTTCAGTGTTGCAGTACAGAGGCGTCTTGCCCATTCAACCTGAGGGGGCACATGCTCCTTAAAAAATTTTGAACTCTCCTTTTTTTCCATAAAAAATAAAATTGTATCTGACAATTGAGTTGCAATCACAGCACAGACAAGTTATTTTCTCTAAAAATGTGGCTTAATGGATGCAGAATTTGATTGGTTATAGCCTCTCCAGCTCCCATCCCCTGTCTGTAGGGTCTTGGATGAATCCAGATGAGTCAAGTCTCCCTTGAAACAAATTGAGTGGTGAGATGTTGCAGACAAGGCTTGTGTCACCCGTACTTAACTATAGTATTCTGGCTCATGCCGTACATCAATTCTTAACATCAAAATAGTTTCTAACTGCAGTTTTACCAAAATAAAATATGTAGTAAAGACAGCAGCTACACTTATATTGACATGCAATTTATTTGATTATATGAACCAAAATATGACTATACAGTTAACTAAATAGACAGTTTGATATCACAATGAAAATGAGAGAATCTACACAATATAATGACACTTTTATTTTTAGTAAATTGGAAGTAAAATATCCTAACTCCTAACCCCTCCAAAAAAAATATGTGCATGATGCCCCTGGTGCAGTCTATATGTGTGTGTGTGTGTGTGTTTTCAGTGGTGGGCCGGTTTGTGTGTGCTCCTGCGCGAATGTGTGTTTATGTCTTTTGGGTAGGACCATGCTGTGCATCTTTAATAATCTAGCGGAGTGTGTAGAATATGGATTAGAAAGGAAAGTGGTGAGGATCAGAAAAAGGCCAGAGGTCAGAGGTCTGCCTAGAAGCCAGTACAAGAGGTGAGTGCTGCGAGTGAGCATGTGCAAAAGATTCAGAAGTGGAGAGTGTACAGAAATATAACATGTACACTGACTTACTAATAATGATGATAACATAATAATAACAGAGACGAGTGATGAAGATAAAAGCGTGTGGTGATGAAAGTCTTTGGGGCTTAGACTGAACAGAAGATTTTTGAGGGACAGCAGTGTAATAAATCCCTCCAATGGAGTCCAGAAACACCGGTGATGATGACTGACATGACAGGTAAACAATCGAGGTGTGTCGCTATGCTATTGGACAGACGGGAGCAGCCGGCATGAGCAGCTAATCTAGCCCATCTGATCGCGCCAGTCGATGACTGCATGGAAAATCTTTGATTGAGCATGTGTGAGTGAATGACAGTATGAGAGAAACGTAACTATGGTGTCTGCAAAAGATAGTCTTCCTGATTGAACTTTCGCTAAAGCTCCATAGTAGTCGGATTGCTAGAGCAACATAGAGCAGCTTAGTCCTGTCAGATGGGGAACTATTTCTTGGTCTAGGAGGCTTTGTAAAGTTCAGTAGAGCCAGTTGCAAGTAATGCTGCCCAAGCTGGACTTGCTTTCCTGTTTGCAAATATTTTTCTCTGCTAGGTAGGCCCACACCAACTTCCTTGGTCCTCAGGCCTATGGTAAACTTTACACCCTTTTTTTTTTCAGCGGTTCCATCTCTGCCAGAGATTATGGGGCTAGAGCTACCAACATACTGGCTAATTTATGGGTGCTGGCAACCTGTATGACATGAGGGCAATGATGAGGCTCATGCCCCACATGCTATTTCACATTGTTGAACACCTCAGCACCAGTGATATCTAGATGAGACAATCTGGGGTTACAGAGAACAACATGACCTCGCTAGACAGAGTCCAAGCGATTAATTGTCTCCGGCCCCTTACCCATTAGGGGAAATAATTGAGGTCTATAACAAATTAGCCGCTCTCAGCTGCTTGCTGGGAAAGTTTTACGAAGAGCAGGGAGCACTTTTCTTAAGCTGCCTGCCCTCCTGGTGTTGACCTGGCCTGCTAAGATGGATGGCCTTCAACCTACAGGGGTAAAGCGCTACTATTTTATCTAGGAATATAGATAGGTGTTTAAGTCAGGCATCACACGTGTCTCCAGGGCATGCTGGGTCGCAGATTATTAGAGAGCCTGCTGAGAATATATCTACTTGGGGTGTGGAGTTTGCTGGATTAGATAGCATAATGTATTAGATTGAGACTGTGCCCTTCCCTCACCATGTTCTTCCCATTCTCCTCATACATCTGCTGTAATTCTAATAATATAGTAATCTAATAATTCTGGTAGCAGCATAGTCCAAGTTAAAAACTACAGCACAGTGTGTCCAGGGATTTGTAAGACTGGCATGATTGAAATCAGACCTACACAAATTGCTGTTAATCTAGCCGCTAACTCCAGCAGAAATGAGCAGTGTTGGGGTTGTTGCTGGATAATACAGTAACAAATTGGTAAATGAATAATTAATAAATTACTCATTAGTAATGCATTACTTATTTTATTTGCCCTCAAAATAACGCACCAGGCCAATCAGCAAAATGAGCTGATTTTCACGTACCTCGGGGGAAGTGATGTGGCTTCACATCGAAAGATCTGGCTTTCACAAAATAAAACTGAACGGCCCACTGCAGCACCTCATGTAAATCCATTCACAACTTTTTGAGATATTTTGATGACAGACAGACAGACACTTCAAAAACATAACCTCCAGAGGTAATCAGCACTATGTCTGTGTATTTGATGGTAGCATAATAGGTATAATAATAGAATAATAGTTTCTCATGCAAGAAATCCATGAAAAATGGCTTATCACAAGTGAAAAAGAGGAATACAATGTGTCTAAAAATGTGTATTTGGATGTTGTGTTTGACAATTATGCCTGCTGTTACTCTTGTATTCACTCTACCTTGTCCACCAGGAATGCTGCCAATATGTAAAATATGTCTTTCAGGCGCTTGTGTGCACATTGCAAAGGTGTTTGTGCTGCCTGTCTCTTCCCATCCTGGCGTGAACAAATGGACGTGTGAGCTCAACTCAATCTACTTGAAAGGTTTCTGCTTAGTGTAGCAGAATACAATGATATCACAATCTTTTAGACACATTTTAGGATTCCTACATTGTTGCTCTGTAATGAAAAAAAATATCAACTTGCCAAGCGGATTTGGGGAAATTTGACATTAGTTAGACAGTCATATATAGCTGAACATATCAAATCAACAGAATTGAATTAGTAAATGTACAATCCAATCTATGAGCGCAAATGATTGAACTGTAGGTCATAAGAACTCACATCGCATAAGGTAAAGCCAGGCTACTCAGATGAATTAGTATTCCCATTGTATGTTGTATCCTTTTATATTTTATTTTATTTTATTTATTTTTTTTTTTTTTCAAGCCGGGAGCTGGCACTTCAAGCTGTATTCCCTGACAGAGGATAAGGCCAGACTTGTCAGCGAACCGCTCTGTTTTGAATATTATAAGGACAGAGTAGGCGGCGCAGACACTTCCCTAGGTCATCTCTAGGTCAAGCATATAGCCATTCATCAAACTCCTTCTCACTTACCATATCATCAGAATTCATCTGGAAAGGAAAAAGCGAAAGAGAGAGGGTCAGGCTGAGAGGAAGGAAGGGAGGAGGGGATCATACCGAAGGAGTCACCCTTTTCTCGTAATGGTTTAACAGACTTGATCAGATATGTAGATTTGGTTTGGTGACAACGGGGATGACAAATAGCAGAACAGTAGTCCACAGCCATCTATCCTCGTGCCAGCAAACACACAATAAGGGTGAAGGGATGAAGTGTAATCTATTAACCCTTATGCACTTTTCATGTTAATGGACCTCAACTGGCCATTTGCCCACCTCTTCCCCCCCTCCCCCTCCTCCTTTCTTTTTCATTTGTTTTTGGAAATCAATAACATCCTCCTTCATGTTTCACAGAGTAGACGCTTTTGTCTTCTTCTCCTGTTTGTCCCTGACAGTTTGGTATTATTGATTGGACTTTGGTTAGAGGTGGCGTGGTTTGTATGCGATGCATTCACCAGCGATCGTTCAGCCGGTCAGCGGACATTAGCTGTGACTTGTTTTTAGCATGCTTGTCAAAACAGGAGCCAAAAATACTTTTCTAATGGCGAAGTTACACGCGGGCAGGACAAAAGGCGAGGAATCGATAGTGCCGTTCGAAAGCAGAGAGGCCAAAAAGGACTGAGAGTGAGTTGGACAGTTTGAATAGAGTTATCAACCCCGATTTAAGACTTTAACGAGGATTTTTCAAAGTTTACATGACAACCTAAGTGCCATGGCAACGGAGTTGAGCATGCAACATAGAAAAAGGGAAAAGAGGATAATTGCAGTTATTAAGCTGTTACCTTGTCTTCTTTCTGACCTCATCTTTCACTGTGATGCCATACAGGAGGAGAGATTGATAAAAGAGCAGTTCAAATTAGCCTTCAATGATTTGAATGAAAACCAAGGCAAACGACTGGCAATACTTGCATGTGAAAAGAATAAAGCCCAGTACACCCGAGGGAATGGAAGGCCAGGTGGTGTGTGCACATGCCAAAGTATAGATGGGAGCTGATGGCTGATTGAATCTAAGCAGCTATAGGGACTTGTATACAGTTCTCTGGAAACATGGATCAAGCCTCTGTGCTCTCTCCCCCCTCCTCTCTCCCTCTCCCCCCTGCCCCTCCAGCACCGGAGGAAATGCATGGTCCATTGGGCCATGAAGTACTCTCAGATATGGACGCTGCACAAGACCATTTCACTGATCACCGAAGGAACCAGAGGGAGACAGAGGGAGGAGGAGGGGTGAAAAACAAAGCCAAGGAGGCATGGAGGGAGATAGACTTTATGAATTACCTTGCTTTCGGTTTATCAAGACCACCTACACATGGGCGCACACACAAACACACACACCAGCCCCCTGCTGGAGCACCCTTCATCCCAATCGCAGACATGCAGGTGGCAGGATAATAACTGACCCTCAGCGCACAATGCACTTTCCCTTCACCTCACAACAGCATGAAACAGCATAGAAAGTGAAATTATGGAAGCTAACACACACATCCTACAATGCCTGGACCAGATAGGGCTAATAAAGTGTGTGGGTGTGTGTGTGCATGTAAATAAGCGAAGGAATGAAGGTAAGACAGGAGGAACCAGGGATTTACTGTATTTTGTGCCAAGTGCTTTGTATTTGCTTCCTTGTGTTTTAATTTGCTGCTTGCTGTATTATATTACACAAGTGAATGGATTTAGATGTAAGAGAGCTTTTAAGTCAAGATTTTTGTCAGTTTGGACATGGATTTCGTCATGCATGTCTTCGGATATTTATAGAGGGCAAATGTAAGTTTTGAAGTTACAAACGTAACATTAGTTCACTGGATAGCGCCCAATTTGCAGCACAATTGCACAAATCATGGGGGACATCCTGGTCACTGTTGATGATTAGTTAAATCTATGTAAGGACATGAGACGTGCTTGTCGTGAAGGGCAACATCAATTAACAAACTTAAACTTTACAAGTCCTATTTCAGAATATATTATGTTCCGTATGTGGAATGGCTCTTTCTCCCTCGGCTGAAGATGAGATATCAGATGTCCTTTTGGGGAAGTAATTTAATACCTCCTCAGCAGAAAATTGACATGCTTAACAGTGTTTGCTCTATCCCGCTCTGGGACAAAACTTCACCGGACTAGATGACAAAGTCCCAAAGTCAAAGATGGTGGGGGAAATTGCATGAAGCCTAGTCTACACACACACACCCACGCACACATACACACGCACATGCACACGCACATACATCCAAATTAAATCCCTAAATCTCTCACCACACCTTCATCATCTCCCTTTCCCTCACTCCCTTTCCATCTCTTCTCCCCTCCTCCTCTCCCCCTCCCTCGGTCATCCACAGAGAAATTAAACTTCATATTGAGAAAAGAGTGTTTTAAAATTGTGTCCTGATGCTTTATTCAGAATGTGAGTTTAAATTAGACACAAAAGGACTCCAGGGATTTATTGTAGATATAATGTCCTTTTTTCAGCCAAGTGGGCTAGAAAAAAAAAAAAAAAAAGAAATAACCATGCTCGAACAAAAAATAAAGTTCCAGCAAAACTTCTTCACATCTGTCAGAGTTGCATAAAAAAAGGCAGATAATATGGGTGAATAAGCTTGCAGGCTGGAAAGCTGTGGGAACTCTTTGTAACACCTTTTGCTCTAAATCTGGGTAAACATTTGTTTTTAACACTCTTGGGAAGAACAAACGAAGGCTTTGTGTTCTTACTTTTCCATCAATGCTTTCGCACAGATGTACAGAAAAGGCTATGAGGTCGCTGTGAAAACTGCTGAGAAGTTTCTCATCGTTGTTCACACAAAAACAGCAAAGCAAGCAAGCAGACGTGGTCAGTTTGTTCCAATTAAACACACAACTAATCAAGGAAAAGCATTTGCAAAGACAAACAGATCACAATAACTGCCGGCGTAATGGGGAGAGAAGGTAATGTCGATGGAAAATGTGAGAGAAAGAGAGAGTGGAAGAATGCAGAGAAATGCTTCAGGGGGTTTTTGGCTGTGGAGGGTGGGATAAACGAGAGAGCATTCGGTAAAAAAAAAAAAATACTGATTGCTGAAATATTAATACTTGACATTCCAGTGCTGGATTCACAGTGACATCTTTGTGTGTGAAGAGGTGACATATTGTGGAGATTGGGCGATGATGACATTCACTCTTGAGGTACACTTCCTGTGCGCTGAGTGTCGTTGTGAATGAGGGGCAGGCTGACAGGATGGCTGCTGTCTGCTCATCATGTTCCAACACGTTTTTGTGGAAATGAAAAGCCGCCCACCCCCCCAACCTCTCAACGGCAATCATGTAAATGGAGCTCCTCAGGTGCACGTATGTGTGTGTGTGTGTGTGTGTGTGTGTGTGTGTGAGTGAGAGAGAGACAGAGAGAAAGAAAGTGATGGACAGGAAGAGATTGATGGCGATAAAACAATATTCTAGGAACAGTTAAGGAAATTTGCATACTGTGACCCACTGCTCATTTAAACACACTGGGCAATTTCATATGTCGTTGGCTCCATATGGCCAACTGAGGTGTGAAGGAATTTTTCTGATCAAATAATGGTTTCTGGTTCCGTCGCTGATTGGTATGTTGAAAACTGGCTGGTGTAAAAAGGTAAAAAATTGGCCATTTGTTGTATTTTTGTATTTTGTATCTTTGCATTTAACACAGATTTCTTTCTTTGTTGATCCGGATGTGGACCAGTTTCAAAGATGCAATCCACAATTTTTTATGTTTTTTATATGTAACACTAAAGAATTAATGCTAATTAATAATATATATGATCATCTGTCACCAACCCATTATCCCTCTTCAATCATGTTTTTGTTCCTTTAGCCACCAGAGATAACTAGGTAGCTCAGAAACTTTAATACCAGAGTCATTTTGATTATAAAAAGGAGACTGTGCACTCCGTCATTTTACAATGTTAAAAATGGCAGCGCGTCAATGGACAACATTCAGATTTTGCGTAGCTGCATAGCTTTGATATTTACAATGGATCCTACGCACAATAATGCTGCAGCCCAGTCAAGACAAATGTTAGATCTCTATGACTCTGCTATGTGCTTGACGTGACTGTTTGCTTAACTTGGCAGTTCTGCAGACATTCTGCCACAAGACAAAATGTCATAATCTTACTATCTGGGGAGTGCATGACTACAAGCCTCGATGAGTGAATAAAGTAGAGTTTTTCTGTGGAATTAAAGTTCAGGAAAAAAGTTACTGAGTGTTGTATAAAATTTGATACTGTCCTTAAATATAGAAAGCAAATCACAATATATACACGAGCCAGCCCGACAACAGACCGAGAACCTTCTGACCACCATCTTCATCACACTGAACACTAGATATAGGCATCTACCCGATCCTACTGCCCAGGGGCGTTTCAGAGATGGCACTTGAGTGTGTAGTCTCCGTTTTATAATCACAGTGTCTCTGTTAATACCGACAAGATGTTCCCTCCAGGCTACACCGCTACTATACAGTGTATAGACGGTACTGTATTATGGAGAGCAGGATGAGCATGCATCTTTAAGGCGTTGCAGTCATACCTTGCACTGTAGAGGGTAATGTCCTAATATTCCTTGAGTAATGTGTTTAAGATTTTTTGTATATTTATGTGTGTGTGTGTGTGTGAGAGAGGGAGAGAGAAAGAGAGAGTGTGTAGAATTCAGATTCTCCTGGAGTGTAATGCATGATATGTAATTTCTATAAAGGCATTTTCATGGTGTAATATACTTTTGATTATCATCATATTAAAGGGCTGAGGTCACACTTGCATGAAAACACAGCATTGATGCTTTGCATGCTTTGTATGTCAGAATTTTCTGCTTGTCAAATATAATGGGCAAGTGTTCTAAATTCTGACCCAGTTTCTATTTGGGAAGCAGGCGTCTTGTCAACAATTCTACTGCATCAATTACACAGGAACACAGATGGCGGAGAGAGCACAAAAATAATAGTCTTTACTTTTCCCTTTTGGATAAACAGACTTTCATGCGCAGGTTCAGAAGTTCAGGTGACACTCAGTTCGCCCTCTAAGTACTTCTGCACGGAGTAGCACTCTGTTAGAGGTGTTACTGATGTGGCAGAAGGGCCACTCACAGGTGAGGAACAGAGGAGATGAGGGATATGAACCACAGCGACTGACGCGGTTCCACTCTGTCATCGCTTCCTGTCGACCGGCAACATCACCAGCCAGCTGTTAAAAGAGCTACAACCGTTTGAGGGATGCAGCGCTGCCCATAAACTCTAAAAAGAAAACTATTGCAATGCATCATCTGAGCATACACAGACTGAGGAACATGTGTTTGCTTAAAAATGTTAAAATGTTTTGATCAGAAGCCCAGGGGCAAGACTGTGTAAAAAAAATAAATAAATAAAAGAGCAGCGAACGAATGAATGAATCAATCCATCAATCAGTCAATCAATCAACATAACAATCTGCCAAGACTATTTTAAATGAATGGCCCAATTGAAAAATGTGTAAATTTTCTACTTGAGAGGTTACTCTGATTTTACATCACCTTTGTATCATATCATGTGGAA
>OMKZ01024493.1:21145-31495 GCA_900302535.1 Neoniphon sammara
GTTTTAATATTTTCAAGCAAAATGTGGGAAAATGTCTCATATTAGTCTTATTACATATTTTTTTTAGAATTCAGGGTTAACATACAGTAATTTTATTTATAAGCAGTTAATTTGGAGCCATGTGCTCACATTTATGGGAGGTTGGCTTCTCCCTCGCTATGCTCTTGCACAGTAGTTCATTTTGTGTCTGTTGGGCACTTTTAAGTCGGCACTTTTATTTCATAAACTTTGAGGAAACAGCTGCTCGCCCTCATTTCATTTGACTTTGGTAATGGGACACCCTCAAACGTGGCAGTGGCCAAGTGTTTAGAGCCTGAACTGGGACGAGGGGCTTGTCTCATCAAACCTTTCCTCGTCTCCCTCCACCTCCCAATCAGCACTTTAATCCCGCCCCGCTTGTCACAGGATGATTTACTGAGTCAAGCTCTCAGGGATGATTTAAAGCCCCACTGTGCAACCTCACACATTGACAGCCGCAATGACAGGTCACCATGTGAATTTTGAAGGCTCAACACCCAGAAATCATGTAAGATGACATTGTAAACTATCAGCTTTGGAGACCGAACTTTCTTCTTTTTGGTGGAGGTGGTGAAGAGGTTCAGATATTGTTAGGCAGACAAGCTTCCTGTGGATGGAGCACTCACTCGCAGGTGTTTAGGAGAAACTTTTGTATTTTACTCTTAAATATAAATGCATCATTTCCTGTGCAAAGAGAAGACTTCCTAGTCTTGCACAGCCAAACTCATTTCAGCTTGCTAGCTTGTAAACATGTACCGTTTTTGCAAGGAAAATCTACGATTGCTATAAATGCTTCACATTAGAAGACATACCATCACATGTTCTTGCAGTTAACTTTGTTGTTTTACCCACTTTCAGAGGCGTAGTTTTTTTTCCTCATTTGATATATATATGGATAGATAGATAGATAGACAGATAGCAAGAGAGAGAGAGAGAGAGAGAATCTGCTTATGCCACAAAATGAAAAATGCATCACTTGTGGATTTGCAGCTGCTCTTGCCCCAATCCAGTATCAGTCCAGTTGAGCCAACATAGCTTCTGCACAGCTCTGATGGAGGATCATAACTTTTCCTCACATCTTGGGCTCTAATATGAGAATGGTTTCATGAGAGTAGTTCCTGATGTTGATACTAAACACAAACCAAATTTAAAGCAGTATATTATGTGGTCTTCTTGAATCAATAATGGTTTTGCGCAGGCCACATTGCCACACCATTATGGTATTCGGGAGCTTGATCAAAATTGCTCGTTCCAAGAGTCGATACTGATGCCTGACGATGGAGGATACAGGTAAATGATGTTAGCAGAATCATCTGGCCCTCCAATTCCAGGATGCTTCTACCAATCCCCATTAGTGCATGAATTATCTCCCCAACAGTCTGTATGTATTCTGTGTTGCTGGCCATCCATCTACATTGATATCCATTGATACTGATCACCCCAGGGCAAGCCATCAATACCAGCCATCTGGGTTGGGGAAAAATCAAACCCACCAGTAAAAAGGAGCGGTTGAAGCTGGACATAAGGAGATGGGCTTGTTACACGTGTGTTGTTGGTAACGGTCAGATCAGATAACACGCTTAAGATGTATAGTTGTGCTGAACAGAGCCTCCAGGGAGCTATATTGCTGTCAAGCCTTTGGTCTGCCACATGTTTTCTAACGTGATGACCATGTGCAGCATTTTGAAGGGACTTGCGTTAACTAAAACTAACGTGAATTTATAAGCTTTTGTTGAATGTCTCGTGGGCTTGTATGGAAGTTCTTTCAACTAGCAAAGCTGCAACAAACTTAAATGCTGCATGCATTTGAGGATTAAAAAAAAAAAAAGCTATAGGCACAATGCTTGAGTGGAACAAACAGCTTAAAGTGGTGCCTAACAATGTACTGATGCACCATATGGGAATGAAAGGGGTTTTTTGTCCAGTAAATGAAATGCAGAGGTGAGTGGAACTCATTACTCACTGTCACAGCGCGAGTGACAGTTACATCAGCCCTGAAAATGCACACAGCTAGCTATATATAAATAACAGGAGACAGGAGCTTGAAGTTGATGTCCCATTTCATGTTTTCTTTACCCCCCAGATCATGCTCCTTTTCTCTGAACAGCTGGCACAGATGCACCCAAAGATCCCATGTGCAAACATGACAAAACGCCCTCTCTTGGTCTAGTTCCCTCTCATTTTCACTCTCAAAACACACATACACACACTTACAGAAGCCCACCATGCCACCCTTGTCTAACTGTCACAGACTGGGAACAATGCGTGCACTCCTCCCCCGTAGCAACTCCCATTCAAACCCTCTTTTTAATTGGTTGCAGCTCTCCCCAGGGTGGCAGCTGTGTCTATCGGCTCACACGGTAATGGTTTACCATGGGAGCTATGCATTTAAACATACGGTTCAGCCAAGCCGCTGAGAATCATGTCACCACACACCTGAGATGCACGGTTGTCCCCTATGAATCCCCATTGTGGAGGCATCACATCACACTGTTCATCGGATTCAGTTCAAGATAATGAATCCATTTTGTCAAGGCGTTCCCCGAGCTTTCTAATCTGAGATTCGCTCAAAAGAACTGAGATGAGGGAGTTGAGCAGGTGATCTCGTGTTTGCCACCAGGGATCAGTTTTGATAATGGCCTCTTGCAATAGATTGGATAATGAACTGCACACCCTTTATTTGTACAGTGTGCAGTCATCGCTCTTCTGATTATGTAATCTCAGAAACATCAATAAAAAAGAAAAAAAGTCAACAAGGAAAGATAATGAGTCCTTGGGTTGGTGGGCTCGCCTACAGTGAGGATTCTGATTGGACAATGGGGGCGTTGTCATTGAGCGATCTGGTGGTAGGCTGTGACATAATAGGGAAAAAAAAGTTTTCTTGTATGTCAGCAGCATGTTGTTGTTATTTGTGGAGACCTATGCAGGCACACATACAAGGGACATGTGCAGGCTGATGCATACACACACACAACACAACACACACACACACACACAAAGAAATATGCATGAGAGCGCTTCACCTCTGCTTATTCTCTTATTCCAATAACAGGGAGCAAGGCCCCAAATATGCCACACTCGGCAGAAACCACCACGTGCCTTGCTTTTATTCTCTCTCTTCTCATGTATCATCTGAGACAAACAAGTAAATAAATAATAGCGTTGGCGCTCCTCAAAACCAGGTTTAATTATCCACAGCTAGCTTAATGGCTTGGGGAACGGGGCGGGGTGCTTCTCCGAGGCGTGGGGTGACAACCTCTGCGCCTTGAACCTCGCTACAGACACATACAATCACAGATACACATCCACACACACACACACACACACACACACACACACACACAGACACTCTACCGAATACAGAGCCATTCATCATGGTGTCATAGAGAGGCCTGTGGGAAGGACTCATGGGTAAAAACCTCTCGAATTAGAATTCTATTTCACATGTTTACTTTGCTCCTGCTTGTCTGTAGGGCCTGGCAGAGTTGGCCAAAGTGCATGTGAGTGAGAGGATGAGAGGCCGAGCGTTCTGGGGGAGGCAGCGCAGCACGATCAGGATGCGGTTTTAACAGTGCGGTGAAAACTGCAGTCAAATTCGCAGCTTGCTCCGCTCCGCTTAGCTAACTTCCAGGCGTCGCTGTCTGTTCACAGAGAGCCTGGCATGGCAAATTGTTTTTTAGGTCTCTTTTGTGGAATCATGACGCCATGGCAAAAAAGAGTGTGGGATCATTAACAATGTGCATGACAATGTGCAGGGAAGTTGAGCTCTTAAGAAAGACACTCCACGCTGCAAAAATCTTAACAAGTCATGTAGTCTCGTGTTCAGTCTTGAAATCCTCTTTTTTTTTGTTTTATTTTGTTTTTTTTTCCAGCAAGTGAAATGAAAATGGCATTATCTTATCCCACTGGCAGATTTTTTTTTCGGTTGTTTTAAAGGGACAGTTCACCCATTTTGAAAAACTAGCACATCCAACACAGAGAGTTGTCACACAAGAAAAATACTTCTACCGTTGATTTTTGTTTATTTTTTAAATAACGGTCAACTTTTTTACGCCATTTCAGATTACAAAAATTGTGACACACATCATCAAACCCAAACTTTATCTATCAAATGGAGTGGATTAAGGCAGTTATTTTTAAGAATGTTAGCTGGTGGAAGTACAGCTCAGTGGCAGGTGGCTAACGGTTAGCATCTGGAGCATCCAGCTAGTTTCCAGTACTTGATTACGATGAGAGGAAGACTGAACCACCACTGTCCTACATAACAGCTACAGGATAAGTGAAATAATATCAAGTTTTTCAAAACGAGTGAGCTGTCACTTTAAGAAAAACAAGATTTTAACTCCAAATATTAGACTGAATGACTTGGTAAGATGGAGCTCTTTTGCAGTGGACTTCAAATTACATCTTGAATGACATGTCAAGCTACAGAACCATGTGCCTGGAAAGACAGTTTTAGGAAATAATGTTCCTGTCAAATGTGATTTAATAACATGGACTTAATTCATGCATCAGGAGGAAATTACTTTTCCAAAAAAAAAAACAACAACAACTACATTTTCCTGATAATCATTAGGAGAATAAATGCCAAGGAGGATGCTAAAAGAGGAGTGATGTGAACCGAGCAAAATGAATGATTGAGATTTACCCACAAAGCCTTGTGTCGGAAGGAAATTTCCCCCCTCAGGACCGTATGATGTTGTTGAGAACACACAGCTTGTTTTTCCGCAGAGAAAATCTCCCTGAGATTCTTTTCACCACAGCTAGTTTACAGCAGCGGTTTTATCATTTTTATTACACCACTCCCTGCTTGTAGCCCCAGAGCATAGGTTGTTTCAAATGGAAACGTGCTCTTACTGTATGCCCATAAAAAAGCTAATAAAATCTTGGGTTTTCTCTGACTGCCTGCAATAAAAAATAAAGTGCGTCATTCTGTGTATGATCCCTCTATGATAAATGATAATAAAAAGCGTGTTTGTGCTCGCGGGGGAAAACGGCGGTTTGAAGTGATGGAGAAAGGTTATGCACGGTGTCAGTGGAGGGTCGTTGTGGTTAAACAGGGAGGATCAGTACAGTAATGGAAAACGCTGTCATTATTATCAACCTGAGCATCTTTCAAGCGCATCTTTCAAGAGCATCTTTCAAGCTTTTTTTTTCAATTTTCCTTACACCTTTAACCATATGCTGATTAGATGTTTGAGATTAGTTGAGATGTCAGAATCAGTATGCTTAAAAGTGTTGAGTGGTTTTAGGGAAAGAACTTCACCATTTTACCTTTACTAGATCAGACAACAAGGTCACAGAGACAAAGACAGGGAGGGAAATTACTGTTTCGACACACACATACCAGCTGTGACACACTTCTCATATTCAGCCTTAAATCTTTTTTTTCTTAAAAAGTTTAAAAATCTGATGATGAGACAATCATACTTGTTTCCAATGCAGTTTCACTTGTTTTCCTTAAAATATAATGAAACAAGGCAGAATAAGGCAGATCAGCCCACTAAGAAAATGACAATTGACTCTGGAAACAAGCTGATTTGCGTTGGAAATTGGATTACCTCATCCCACTGACTGATTTTTTTTGTTTGTTTGTTTGTTTTGTTTTTTAACATGAGATTAAATGATTTGTTAATAGAATATTTGCAGTGCATGCAGGTAGATCAGGAATCACCTTTGCCAATACATTGAGTCAATATTGTTGTTGTTGTTGTTGTTGTTGTTTTTTAAATCAATACTGTGCACCTGTCATGTCTTCCACCTCTGATATTACGGGGGTTATTCCCTACAGTTATAAAAACAGTCTGTAAAACCACCAGTGACTACCTCCTTACTTTTTAATGTACTTACTTTTTAATGTTTTGTAAATGAATTCATAAATTAAACCCAGTAATGAATCCCAGAATTTCTCCTGCACTGCCACAAGGAGCTGCTACAAACCTAAAACAATTTTATCAGTTTGTGTTCCAGCTGAAAGTTTTAGTATCCCATGATGGTCTAAACTGTGTTCAGAAGATTTAAGAAGCTAAACTCTAACTATGGTATATAAATAAATTAAATTCTGAGGGAAACACTAAATTCTTGCCACTTTGGGCATAAAAATGACACAATTTAAGAATACTGAATAAGGTATCTTTGTATATTTTGATATCCCTGGTGTCTGGATCCACTGGCAGCACATGCACTTTTCCTGGACACCATCATAACTGTTACTCCCTTCTTGTCTTTCTTTTTTGCTTCCTCTTCCCATTATCTTTCTTTTTTTTCTCCTATATTTGTCCTCACAGGCCATATGTTCTCTGTTTAAACCTAAGACCCCAAGTCCCTCCATCACAGCAAGGACAAATGCACTGGAGCAAGTGACGTCGGTGTTTAGACGCCGATTTAGCACGAGCAGCAAAGGAAAAATCTGTCCCTTGACACTTAAACACACATCCACGTACACACACACACACCACATGCACCAACATTTATTTGCACAAGTGCATGCATTGCACATATACACACGAAGACACACGGTTCAGGGTCATTCAGGCGTGTACTTGGAGAAGATCTATTGTTTCACATGATCATGTGTTTTCAAACACCAGACCAGATGCAGAACAGACCAAGGACACACCAGATGGAGCAATAGCAGTATTAATAATAGTTTTTACATGCACATACATACCTTGAGACCACTGTGCATTTTTAAGGTGAGTAAGCAGTTGAAGAGGTGCAGTGCTGATAAATTGCCAAGAATCTGGTTCTTAATCGTCAGTTTGCACAAGACCGCCAAATATGCTTTTTCTCCCTCCTACAAACACACTTTTTGCAAACACCTATCCAATTCAGTGAGATCAAGCACTCTTAATAGCTTGGGGATGAGATGTAGTACAAGTGAGTATATTTGCAAACATCTTCAGTTCTTGTCTTTTCGCCTGACTCCATGTTGTCTTTACTATGAGTGGAAGTCAACCAACACGGGAAGAAATGCAAAGCAGCCAAGACGATCGATTACAATACTGACGTTCTTGCATCACCCTACATGCAGTGCACATTGTATTTTTGGTCATCTCACATTGCCAGACCTCCATGTAAAACAACAAAAGTCTGCAGAACTTCTCATAAAAAAAAAAAATGTTGGCGAATGAGACCTTGAGGATCCAGTGGCAGCTAGATGAATGAATCTAGGTTGAAGAGACAGCACCTCTGGCTTGTTATTCTGTCCAGGCAGAAACAACTTTGCTTCATTAGTTTAGCGACAGTAACAATAAAAAAGGATGGAGACTTGCTTATTCAGCTTTGTGAGAAGTATGCTCTCTACATCAAATTGAATCGATAAAGCCTTTACACCTTCTTAGCTTGAAGACTCCAAAATGGCGTGTTCACCAACAAGCTATGGCAAGAGTCTGATTTATCAAACTTGGCCGACAATCTGTGATACTGGGAGAGGGAAATCTATAGTTTTAGTCTGTCCTCTCATATCAATAATGGACATGTAAAATATTTTGATGGAGTTTTTGTTATCATCTCATCCATTTTCTAGGCCTAGCATGGAGCAAAGTTGTTGCTGCTAACAGGACAGTTAAGAGGTTAGTGCCAGCATCACACTCCATCCTAGTGTTATTTTATTAGTCTGAAGCATGATGACAGCCCACTGAATCTTTTTCTATCCAACTGCTCCTGTTGAAGTTTTTTTTTTTTTATTATTATTATTTTTTTAAAACACATAGGCTACAGCAGCAGCAATGGCAGGCAGTGCAGGAACAGCAGCACTTTGACGCAAAAGTATAATCTGGTCTTTACACCAACTTAAGCAACCATACCTTACTCAAAGGCACTTTAGCTGTCATGGTGAACATAATAGATGCAATGTCAGCTATCATCCAGTAGTCATCAGCTCCCAACTCAAATAAAATCTCCTTTTTGAACTGAGCACAAAATATACAAGATTTAAGAAAGTTAAGTTGCTAACAGTCCTTCTCGTTCTGTGTTAAGTAATTACTGTCTAGGTTTCTGTCAAAGGTGAAAGTGTGCGTTAACACCCACCCACACACACACCCATACACACACCTCCCCACACTCCCTTTGATGGAAAAGGTGAGTTATCTCCGCGGAATGTGGGAACTATTTAATGGGAAATGGATGAGCTATCTCTTTCAAAGCGTTGATCTTTCACGGTGTCAAATGAAAGTCTTTCATGTCAGTTGGACGCAAAGGCCAACGTGGCAGACGAGAATTGCAAGACAAATATTTCAGTCATCTTTATTTACTTCTTTTCTTCTTTTCCCTATTTTTTTTTCCAAACTTAAAAGTCAGCGAGGGGTAAAAATGTCATTTGCATTTGAAGTGATATCAAACCATGAAGAATTAATTTTCAAAGGTGTAAAGGTTGGATCTGATGATTGCAAATCAAATATGCATGTAAGAATGCTTGCAAGTGTGCGAACACACACACACACACACACACACACATACACACACACACACACACACATACAGGAATTAATAGCTGGTTTTAGCAACACAGCTGAGGGGACATGTTTCGTCTTCCTGCCTCCCAGGAACGGTCCCTCCACAGCTTTGAGTGAAATAAGATGAATGAAATAAGGAAATAATTCAACTGTATCCTGTGTTATCCTTCGAAAAAACAGCAGAAGAATAATGCTATAGCAAAAAAAGTAGCTGACTTTATCTGTTTGTCATCAGTTTTTTGGTTTGAAGCTCTCGGCTCAGGGATGAAAGCCAGCCTTCCGTATCTTGTGAAAGAGCAAAACATGGATTGTCAACAGCGTAAAGACACCAGGAGTTGTTTCAAAACACATCGAACGCCACATTACAGATTCCAGACACTTTTTTTGTCTCTCAGTTGTAAGTATGCAGACACTAGGAGATAACTGCAGACAGGGTAACACATGCATAACAAAAAAACTGACCTCAGGATCTCGAACCTCATAGGAACGTGTGTGATGTAACATGCATTAATAAACATTAATGGTAGGTTACCCAGTGTAGCAGAGATCAGGAGGAAATGACAATCACTGATCAAAAAAACATAATGGATAAGTAGTCAACTTCACGGATATTGTATACCGTGACATTTAGTTCTTTGAGGTATATTTGTTTGCTTTAAAAAAGAAAAAAGAAACCATGTTCATCTGGATGTCATGTATGATGATACAGTTCTTCATAAAAAAATTTGAAACAAAAATCAACAGAAAAAAAAACAAAACAACGCTGTGGGGTGCGAGCAAGACAACAGGCTCTTTCATTCAAACAGAAGTCTATGGAGGAGATGCCTTCATACGCTGAACAACCCATTTTTTTGAGAAAACGCCGCGTGACATCATAAATTGGTGCAGCTCATGCCCAACATATTCCTCATTACATGATAATTTTGGAGAGAACCTTTTGCAAAATACTGCAGCTGAGATTGCATTCACTACGATGAGAAACCGTGACTGTTGAAAAACTCTAGAGACGAGAGTTTCGTGATGTCAACAGCTG
Source organism: Neoniphon sammara (assembly GCA_900302535.1). NCBI lineage: Eukaryota > Metazoa > Chordata > Actinopteri > Holocentriformes > Holocentridae > Neoniphon > Neoniphon sammara. The sequence continues at coordinate 30,653 of OMKZ01024493.1, forward strand.
ATTTGATTGGCTTAAAACCGTGCACACGACCCAGGTGGCCGTTACGCTTTTATTTTCTTCCTTATCCCTCTACATCTCTCTGTATAGTTTTCCTTGTAAGCACTAAGTTCTGTTTCATAAATTCTCACTGAAACGGCGTCCTTGGGGCCTAATTATGATGTTGAATGCATTACATACTTCAAAAGAGATTTGTAAAACATAATGTTAGCCTAGTAACTTTCAATTACTGTAGGGAATTTCAAAGATGTTATTAGTTATTATCATTAAAATCGCAGCACAGAATGTTTCAGTTCTGTATAATTTTTCTCTCACTTGGCCATAAATTAAATGAATACACTTCCCAGATGGTCAGGGAAATGCCTTTCAGTCTGAGTACATTGGGTAAAGAAAAATAGGATTAAAAAAAAAAAACACCCTGAGAGCGATGGAATCATCTGACAAGTTGATTAGCCATGCCATCATTTCAGCTGTATAATTACAAGTAAAAATTGTGAGGTGTGGCTGATATAAAATGTGTCACTAAAGGTCAACTGCACAGCGTCACTACAGCTTTGCAATTTCCACAATAATGCAAAATGCATGGAGTTTTATCAGTGGGTGGTAGGGTTCATCATCATCGTGTGAACTTGTTTGGCATTAAACTGAACATAAAGAAGGTTTATTTATACGTAAAAGTTCTGTACTATAGCTTCATTCTAACTTTTTAATGTAAGACTTAGGCCTTTAGTCAATGTAAACTCACTCAGCACTATTTTCATACTGATTGATAGAAAAGAAATAAATCATTTACAGTGCTGCTCACAGAAACAGATCAAGGTGTGATAAGGTTATTAAAAAAATATT
>OMKZ01024495.1:4383-14617 GCA_900302535.1 Neoniphon sammara
TGAGGACCAAACAAAAAAAAAATAAATAAAATAAAATAAATAAATAAAATAAAATAAAAATATGCATCATATATACATCACCATAATAAAAAGTATTGCAAATATCATAGAAAATCGATACATCAGAAATTGTGTTTTCAAAGTGCTTTGCAGTCTGTTTTATTTATAAGGTGCACAGTACCAAGTTCAGAATTCAAATCTAATTAGTCCTGTGATCTGGTTGTATTGTTACCAGATATAAATGACAACAGAGATTTGAGATACAGGGGAAGCTAGAGCCTTATACATAAATCCATTGCAATGCGTTTACCTTTGCCTTGTTAGAGAAGACTGAAATGTATGTTTTGTAATAAAAGGCACAGCACTGTGACAAACTGTCGTCAAAGGATTCAAAGGAATAACTGAAGAGAAGCTGTCACATGGCAGACTGCACCTTTTGAAATGTACTTATTTGTCTGATTATTCACAGATTACAAAAAAATATAAAAGGAAGCATGGAAAGTACACAGGTGCAAAGAGAGGACCAAGGAACCTAGAACAGCTCATCCTGTGCCTTCCAACAAATCTGTTTGTTCGAAAAGACAAAAAGCAGTCAAATAAATATTATCAATATCATTCCTGTGGCTACTGTCTCCATGAAGATTACAGTACAGAGGAATGGCATAGTATTATCTGGTATATCAAATGACAGGCAGGCAGCTTAGTGTTTCCTTGCAACACGTCTGCTTTTCATAATTATGCAGTTGAATTTGGGTGGGAAGAGGCAATAAATTGGGTGAAAATGCAGTCCCTCAGCTATCAAGAAGACAAGCCTTAGGGGAAAGCAAAGAGCATGTAAAAGAAGTAAAGCACGTTATGTTTCTGTGAAGTGTGTGAGCCCAAATTGGTGACAAGTGTGGAAACTTTTGGCGTGGCTGGCAAATTGCTGACTGGGTTTGCCACTCCTCCGTTTTATAAGCTAGTTGAACAGGTTATTATCCCTGCCAAGTGTCAGAATTATTGGTAATTTGTTGTATTGTTAACAGCTCACATTTCATGTATTGGTTTATGTAAGTGTATTTTTGGATGTGCCAAACATTAACATCACTTCATTACCGTTAGCTAGAGCTGGGCTTTATGCTAGGCTATATGCAGCTGGACAGACTCCTGAAGTTTTGAGACCAAAAACAAAGACAAAGTAAGTGTAAGTGTTTTCTTATATAGTCAAATCTCTGTCCCTGTCAAAGTTCAAACAGCAGAGGTGTAGTTATTTATAGAGGGATTTTCTATGCCCGTCCCTTTGACTTCAGTGTTAGTGGCACCAAGGTTTGGCGCCAATGCAAATTTGGAATGCTGTTATGTCTTTTCCTTCTTTTATGCACTCCTACGGGGAAAACTATTTTTCAAGAAACTAAAAATAGTGGAGAATTAATGTGACACATATTGACGAGCCTGAGGGCAAAATTGTAGAATAAGGATAACTTGTCACCAAATTGCCCAAACAAGCATGCCATAGTTCACACAGTGGCCATATTTGATTTACATTATACATGTAATGTTACACAGAGCTGAGGAGGGTCCAGCAGCTGGAAAAGAATTAAAATTAATACCATTATTCCATAATGTTAGCCTAATGTCTTATCTTCAATCTTCACTACATAGAGGTGGAATTCTTGTTAGTAGTTAGCATTAATTGTCCTTTATCTGTAGTATAAATTACATGCTAACAATGTTCTTCATATGCACAGTGGCTCTTTTTTGACAGTTGCTTCTTGCTACCAAAATTGTGTTTGCTAACACTAATATTTTACCTGAGCTGGTTAAAACGTGTACTCTTAAAACTCATTATCGGTTACAGTATACATAAGTGTGTAGAGGTGAATACATACAGCTTATTTAGTTAGACATAGTTGGCATTTGAAGTAAATCTAATTTTACATACATAGTAGCTTTAGTGCCAAAATTAGCTCACATTATGGATCAACATAGATAGACTGTTATAAATTTGAACGCTACATTCTTGCATTTGCTTGGAAGTTTTTTGTGTCCCAACAACTATGCTGGTCACAGGATACATGCACCCGTGACTACATATACACTAAATGTATACCAGCACTACACACTCATACTACACACGCACACACACACACTGGAAATGTAAGGTCAAAGGAAGGGAATGAAATAGAATAATAAATGAATGTTTTAAACGTGGCTGTATTATGACAAGCAAAGAAGTTGTTTGGATTTTATCTCCTGCTCTGTTTTCTCCCTCTGCTGCTCTGTCTGTCTCTGCCATCTCCTGTCTCACACACACACACACACACACACAGACACGGAACAGAGCTGCTGGACCTATTTAAACTACTGAGAAATAATGTCTGTGTACACTATGAAATAACACACATTAGTGTATTTATATACCCGCATTTACCATGATTTAGTGTGTGTATATAAATACACATAGACACACAGTCCCACACACTGAATAGCCTCACCTTTGGCTGCATCAGAGTATGACTTTCTTGTGTTTGCTTGTGTGTGCGCGAGCGTGTGTGTGTGTGTGTGTGTGTGTGTGTGTGTGTGTGTGTGTGTGTGTGTGTGTGAGAGAGAGAGAGAGAGAGAAAGAGAGAGGCCCAGCTAAAGCCACTTCTCTGCAGACTGCAGTCAGAGCCCCTGCAGAGGTTGTGTGCCCAAAACTAGATTTATTCCACCTAACAGACTAGATTTGTCCAGAGACACAGACCTCCAAGGTGACTTCTCACAAAGCACTGTGAAACTTACTAGCTTCAAATGAACACTGCACTAGAAAGGAAAGGAAAGGAAAGGAAAGGAAAGGAAAATAAAGGCTGGGCCCCTCAGCATGAGACTCAATAGTAATACAATAAAGAGCTGGATCTGGACAGCAGATTGTGTTGGATATGGATGACTGTGCAGGCACCTTTCTCTTTTATTTACCCTCAGCCATATGGATGGGGAGTTAGTGACCATAATGTGGTCATTATTATAATGTTGGCAGGAGTTATTTATCTAATAGTCGATGAGGCTAATGACAGGCAAACAAAAATATAAGTGACGCTTACATTCAGATGATCTAAAAATATGTCGTACAGATGGGAATATTTGAGAATGATCTCAGCAGAGTATTGTTCTTTGGCTTCTCTATGTATGTATAAGGGGGAAAAAAATATGAAACTGTGTTGGTCATAACAGGATCACTCACATGACTGATGAGATTGCCTGTCTGCATGCCTCATTAACTTGTCCATGTAACATGACCTTAAAAATAAGTAAAAGTAGGGCAGGTTATTTCTTTTTTATTCTCCAGAGGAAAATGGGCAGACCACTCACCTCCAGCATGTTAATTCTTTATTTAGACAGTGGGAGAGCAGAGAGGGATAGTGGGAGGGAGACAGAGAGAGGCGGAGGAGGTTTGGGTGGGACTCGATCCAAAGCCAGTGGACACTCTCTTTTCACTTGCCTTCCACAGAGAGGTCAGAGGTCAAGGTCAGCACCGCTAGAGCTGATAGGGATTCAGTGTTTTGCCGACATGGCAGTTTGAACTTGACTGAATCTGGTGAAAGACGGTCCTCCTACTCACTGCACCACCCAGTTACCCTGCTAACAGCTGGACTGCCAGTGGGTGCAGGATAGGTGTATTATAATGCTGTAATATTCTCTAACAGATAATAAGAAGCCTGAATACATTACACTAAACTCACGGATCTCTGCATTGGCTTCCAGTGTGTCATAGAATTGATTTTACAAGACTGCAGCTCTTCTATAAATCACTCAGTGGTTTAGAGCAAAATTCATCTCTGACTTGCTCTTGCTAGCTGTTCAGTTTTAAAACAAAACACTGTGAAGCAGCATCATGCTCCACGTTGCTGGTACAAGCTTCCAGAAGATCCAAGACTTGCTCCAAGACTTGCTCCAACTTGGACTTCATTTAAATCCAGCCTGAAAACTTTTACGTTGACTTGTTTGACTTGTTGGCTAATTTTCCATGACACTCTATTCACCTATTTAACAATGAATACCATTTTGCCTTTTTTCCCTCAAAATCCCATTTCTATATCCTGGAAAAGTCTTCGGTGGTGATGATGACCCAAATTTCAAACAATAAAAAATGTACATTTCTGAACACTAACACCTGTCCCATCAAATAAAACTTTCTTACTTATTTGTCACATTTTCGAAATAAATTAAAATCAAATCAAATAAAACTGCTTTTCTCTCACTAACTGATCACCCATTGGTTTACACTTTTGAGAGAGGCCTCTCTGTTAAGCCCCGCCCCAACAACCTGTTTTAACAGGAACCACATTAAAGAAGCAAGAGGCTCTCAAAATGTCGTTTCATTGTGGCCTTAACACTACATCTTTTATTGCTATTGTATTTTTTTTCTTTGTATTTCTCCTTATGTAAAGCACTCTGAACTTGCTTTGTGCGTGAAATGTGCCACACAAATAAACTTGCCTCACCTTGCCTTGACTATAAATATAATAGAGGCACTCTCAGGTCATACCTTATAAATGAATCCATCTGGGCAGGCGTGGTCGTAGGTGAAGGCTTTATAAACCACCAGGAACACAATGCAGGCGAGGAAGGCCAGAGCCAGGATGATCAGAATGGTCACCTAGAGGGAGGACAAACACTCTGGTTAGTGTGTGTGTGTGTGTGTGTGTGTGTGTGTGTGTGTGTGTAGTCATAATGAATGGAAAGACGATGCTGACTGAGGTCAATAGCTCCTCAAGGCAAGGTGTTCCTGCTGAGTTACATGATGAATGACTCAGGTTCTGACATTGTTAAAGCTACCTTCCTCCTACCAACACAGTGCTGCTCGATTTGGATAAATAAAAGACACCGGTGACGCAAAACCATAGTGCGCGACAGTAATTTCTGTGCTGTTGGACTAAATTGTCCTGTGTTAGTTTGTGTTTGTGTGTGCGTGTTTTTCTTGTTTATTTTTCCACAAGGAATTTTAGTTCTCTTGCCTGTACTCTGGTGACCAGGAGGACTTTTGCCTTTTTTCGAATAGTAACACATTTTACAGGCATCAACTTCCTTGGTTAAAGAATGGTTCAGTTACTGTACCTCTCTTCCATTGTTACAACTTCCCTTTCTCTTTCCCGTTAAAACATAAAATTCCCCTCAACAACAGAGGAGAAAACACACTAAGGCTGCTGTAAACTTGTCTCAGTTTTAACAAATCCTTACAATAATCCTCCAAGAAATCTGCTCCTGTTGTGTAGATGAAGAAACCGGCTTCATTCAAACAGCTAGGTCTCTATTATGGGAGGCATGAAAAAGTGTGAGTGTATTCTAAATACAACTTGTCATTTGAAAGTGTTGAAACAAGCATATTAAGATAGCTAATATTATATTCAGTATACTACTCAGTTGTTGACTGTCTTGTTTTGGAAAGAATCTTGTCAATCAATCAGTAATCTAGCTGCCATTAGACTCATGTTGTTTTCAATGCACTCAAGTCAGCAAGGGAAATCAATTAGTCTTTAGTCTACTGTCTGAGCGTTTCCAGCTGTCTACATACACAGGCAGAAGAAAAAGCTCTTTTTTCCATAATAAATATGGAGGTGGCAAGCAGATCAATAATCAACTGTCTCTAATTGCATTTTCTGACACTGCCAGCAGTCTTTCTTGTTTAAAGTGCTGCTAATCCAGTCACTCAGTGGCTGGTGTAAGCGAAAATGTATTTAAAACAACAACTGCAATAAGAGGAATGGAACAAGATGTGAAATGAGGCAGGTAAAACTGCTTCCGCCAATTTATTCACATCACTTTCCTCCGCTCAGTAGGCTCTGACTTGATGTCTAACCAATCAAAGACTAAATTTTACTGAACTGAACTACAACGTTATGGTCATTTTTCACAAGTAACTATGAAGTGTAATCAGGAATTGCATAGCCCAGGATTGGTGCAGATACAAAATAGCTCTGCACTGTAAAAATGCTTAATCATTGCCTAAAGCAGACCTAATGTAACATGCTGGAATACATTTATTTCTGCAGACTGATGCAAATGCAAAGGTCTGTGTCCTCTGCGTAGTTTGAGGTATGAAATATGCATTTCCCTGGCAGGCTAGACAATGTCGTAGTAAAGCAGATTAACATAAAAGGATTCGTTTTCTCCTACTTTCTGTTTGACACCCTGGTTGGGTACTTCGGAATGAGCATTTAATTAGAATTATGCAAATTGAGTGCAAAGGATAGCTGTGTCTAAGAATGGTATTGTCTGCCAACTTCTAAATGCCATTTTGGGGGCGGGTGCATGCTTGCCTGCATGCATGTGTGTGTAAGAGTGGGTGTGTGGTATGTACATAGGCATAAACCTGCATGTGTGTGCATATGTGATTGTTTTATCCACACACTCCTAAGGTCTAAACTAAAAACATCATATTTTTACCCCATTGACCAAGCTAGGGGGAAAAAAAGAAAAAGAAAAGTTCCATAGCTGCAGAAAATTTCCAATTTTCTGTTTCCGTCTCTACAGCATTAAAGCCTTCTCCGATTTACCGCTCTCTATATGATCTGTCACAGCAAGATGTCAGAGCAATTACACATGGTGTGATCATTAGTCTCCATCAGCCTCATGGGGGTGGACAGGGAGACACAGGCTAAGTGACTGTTGACTTGGTGTCAACTGGGGGACACGACACTGAGCTTTGGTTGCTGCTGACACTCTTGGTAAATTACATCTCGTACATCACAGTGGAATACATTAAAGGATGCATTAAGTGTCACGGCGACCCCCTTTTCAGAGCAGCAATAGACACAAAATGACTTATTAAGACCCACCGTGACCCCCTTTTTGAATGGTGATGTACACGAACCGGCTTATTAAGAGGATTACTGTAAAGCTCCTCATAAAGCAGAGGACCCAGTGACTGTTTTTTTTTTTTTTTTTTTTTTTTTTGTGCATGTAGAGGCACGACTTTGCCTTGGTTGGGTAAATACTTTGAAACACGAAATGAGTTGTTAAGACTCATTGACGTGTCTAAATAAAACAGCACTAGTAGCTTATGACTTAAGAGATTTACTTTCTTCCATAACTAAAACGCGGAAAGTTTGAACTATCTCCATGCATGCACTTCAGTTATGTGTCAAACTCTGAAACAGTACGATTTATTACTGAATGAAACTACATCCTAAAGTAATCAGGCAGACAGTAATACAGTAAAATCTATTTCATTGCCCTTGACTGGTGCTGAATTTTAAGGAGCAACATACATACATGAAATGGATTAGTGGGATTAACCCTGACATGCAAAGCATAGCCAGCCTGTATCGGGCTATTCAATGTATGTAAATGTCTGGTATCATAGCAAAACAGATCACTTGCATGCAGAAATCACTAAAAGACTGAAAAATTCAAAGAAAATAAAAATAATGCATTGTTATTGATAAAAGATAATAACAATGTTGCTTAGAATTTTAGAACATCTGGTTCTTCAATGACATCATAATTGCAGATGTAACAACAAATGAGGTGAAAGTTCAAGCCAGAACAAAAACATCCATTTGCAATGTAGCTGATAGCGTCTGACCTACTTTTATTGTTGCTAGAGCTATAGACATGGGGAGTATAAATCCATTAAATATCTCTCCTGACCTTTCTACATTATTCATAATCTGCATGAACTCCACAGTAAACCTTAGGAGGTAAAGGATAATGCTGGTGCTCACATGATAAAGACTCACTCCATCTGCCAGCATCTACCGCTGTATTTTTCTATGATTAAGATAATGTTATTACTTATTTATCTGATGACAGTTAAATCCATAACAAGGCTGTGGTCACACTGATGAGGGATGAGCCCACAAGAACAGAACAGAGCAGCATAGCATAGAACAGAATAGCACAGAACAGAATAGAATAGAACAGAATAGCATAGCGTAGAATTGAACAGAATAGAATCCTTTTGGTAAAATTCCAACTGAATCAGTGTTCTGGGGTTACTGTAAGTATGAGGCTCTGATATGTCCCAGCATGGCAGCTTCCCCCTCACCCTCATCCTGTTCTCTGTCTAATGCAGTCAGTTTGGCAGTGCTTGTCATTAGCACTCCAGCATATGCCGTCCTCAACGACTATCATCACCGCCACAACCATCATCCTATTTGCTGTCCGACCCAGATAACAGCACTGACAGACATGATTTCTGTTGGCTGCAGGTACAGTGCAGCATCCCAGTGTAATTTGGGGAGGGAACAACATGTCCTCAACAAGGATTGGCTCTATTGATAAAGATTAGATGGACTGGGAGTGCTGGCAGGTGACTCTAGTCAGCAGGGTTTCAATATAATCATTTCTCTGAATCTGCCTAGGGCCGATAGAAGTGCCATTTTTTTACAGGCGCATGGTTCAAGGCAGCTAGTGCAGCATACAGCTGCACTAGCTGAGTATTTTAAATAAAAATACACCCATTTTATCAATATAAATCAGAAAATGAGGCTGCAATGGAGAAGAGAGTCCTGTTACCACTATCTGAAACCCCATAAATTCACAGCAGGCCAGAACTAGCATTGCTAATTTAGCTTTACAGTAGGTTTAAGACAAATATCTGCATGTTCTTTAAAGTATTGTGGTGCTGAGAACTAAGTAAGTTACCATTGCACATTAAAGGTACAGTTAACCCACTTCTCTGTAAAAATAAATAAATAAATAAATAAGGTCAAAACTTGGCTGGAAATATAGCTATGTTAATCTAAGAATAAACCAGAGTGAATTTGTTGTGCTGTTGTATTGTGTGCCTGTAGTAACTGGGTTATTACTGCTTGAATCTGTTTTGCCAATTGTGTTTTTATTTTATTTATTTATTTATTTATTTATTTTTTTCGGACACTGCCTGTCTTAACTTCTCTCCATGCTCTCTTGCCACTACAACATCAAGGACCTCTTTTATTGTGTTTATCTTAGTTTTCATTGTCAAATCAACTCAAACGTATAACTCAATATAAATTCTGGTGTCAGACCTATAGGCCCATATGAAGTGACATATCAAAAGTTAAAGTTAAAATGAAAACTATCTGCTAAACAACAGTGAGAAACTGCTCTGTCCAGAAAAAGCTGGACTCACCAACATTTGATGTTTTGCCTCTCTCTTCCCTTTGGCATAAAGCATAACAGACCGGCCAGGTGAGGAAACATAAGCATGCTGTGTGCACTTCACTGACGTCATGTGACATCATTTCTGGTTCTTGAAGTTCAAATTTCCAATCATCTCTCACTGCCAGCATGCAAAATTGTCTAAAGTGGCTTTAAAATTAAATGGATTGGAATACATATTGATTTGATGCAGATACTTCTTAGAATAGTTGCTTGTTTTTTTTTTTTTTTTTTTTTTTTTTACTCGAAGCACCCAGTCACCCTGTCAGATAATCAACAAGCTGTTACAGCCACAGACCAGAAGACAAACAGTCAAACCAGATTATAGAAGACGCAGTGCCATAAGTCCTCTGTCTCCTATCTCTCTCTTTGCATATCATCTGTGGATTAAATATTTCCAGCGTCCTACCAATTATGTTTCCCGTCATCTCTCATATCTCACATACTGTACACACACACACACACACACACACACACACACACGCACACACACACACACAGCTGCCACCTCCTTTGTCCTCTCTGATTCTTCGTGGTTGCCGGAAAATATGTAATTGATGAGTCAGATTTAACAAACAATGCAACATATCCTCTCATTTCTGGCTGGGTGGCTCAGTGCGTCACGATTTCAGAGGCAATTTGAAAAATGGATATGCTTCTTCACAGCCTATTTTACCGCCGTTCAACATATGATTTCTCTCTTATTTTCATTTCGCCACGCTATGTTAGAATGCAACACACACACCGCCCACTCTCACTGCTGGAACTTGACAGGCCATATGGGGGAGCAGACACCTCCTCACATTCAGTCTAAGAAGGGAGAGAGAGAGAGAGAGAGAGAGAGGAGACGGAGGGTGGGTGTGGGTCAGGAGAGGGATGCGGGAGAAAAATGATGCTGATAAAAACAGATAACAGAGTGACAGAGAGAGAGAGCAAAGTGAGAAAAAAAGGAGGGGATGACAGAGACAATAAAGCACAGAGCGAAAGCCAGAGAGAGACAGAATGATGGAGATCCAGGGGCAGATGGAGAATCTCTTCCTCTCTTGGTGCCAGGTGTCGGGGAGAGAGAGATAGAGGGAGAGAGAGAGAGAGAGAGAGAGAGAGAGAGAATAACAGCAGCATGGAGAGATCA
>OMKZ01024507.1:3639-31516 GCA_900302535.1 Neoniphon sammara
AGTAACCCCCCCCCCCCCTCCCCCAAAACCGATGTGACAGGCAGAGGAAAAATTAATACCCCATCAATTAGCCCCATCAACATGAAATCATTACGGCACTGTTTGGCAAATCTGCTTGCACATGTCAACATGAGAGCCAAGCAAAGAATGCAAAGGCATCTTGCCGATCATTAAGTGAGATTATGATGAAGACAAAATCTGATTATGTCTGAAATATGACTTAACTCCATCCCCCCAGCCTAGTGCCTGATGCCTACTGAGGGAGGGATGGAGACAAACAAGGGGATCAGGCAGGTCTGGGGCCCAGCAGGGGGTACGGGACAGGAGGTCCTCTCAAAAACACATGGTTCTGTGAACACTGACATACCTCAATGCTTAATCAAGAAAAAGCAGGCTGGGTTAGCATTATACCAAACCCATTTGGATAATGTCCTTTTTCATTTAAACGCCACATTACGAGGTCAGTGATGTAATCTGGCAAAACTGCTTTATTGTCTCTTCTCAAAACAAAAGCCATCACCACAGAAAAGTTTAATTACTAAGCTATATTAGTTTCCCCTCGGCTAAGGCCTGTGGCAGAACAAATGTTGTGAGATGATGTTTAGCATTCCTGATCCGGGGATAGAGTCTGCCACTTCTAATTTCAACTAAGCTCTTGACTGATGCTCACTTGACCGAAAACCTGCCAACACAGCGGTATGATTTAAGACAAAGTGTCAGTGCCTATCCAAAACCAACAGGGGTTCAGGGAGGGTTAGCCACATTATGGCTACATGACTTACTTTGTCATGGTGGGAACCAGTGCATAACTCCATGTGTAGATTTACTTAGCATAATCCATAACAGCATATTTGAAATTCATAATCATGATTGCATAGCAGTTAAACAGCAAAACTACAAAGGTGATAAATGGTTTAAATGTTAAGGTTACATGCATGGTGAGTTAGTGGTCGTCTCTGGTGTGTCATCCACTGGTGCATGATGACGTTCAGTCTGGATGGCAGATTATCTCTAATCTTTACAGATCTTTATCCTCAATCTGAGGAGTGATGGGGGCTGGGCCACCACCAGGGGGACAGCTATCAGTTGAGATGCACAGCAAGCAGAAGATGGAGGGAGCTGGACACTCCATCACAGAGATGGCCCAGGAAGCACTGTCTACAAAGGTTCCCTTTCAGGATAACCCTACACTCCTGCATTTATATGTATGGCACAGCATTAGCTGAGGTTGAGCTCTGAATAGCAATGATGTTAGGTGTGTACGGTAGTAATGACAAAGCAGTAAATTGCCAATAGAGCACTTCTGTACAGATTAAATGACAGTACGTGTTTGGTTGTCAGGCATGGCTTAAGCATGGCTCAACATTAGTGTCTGTGACGTGTGTTTGCATATACGTACACTGTGTCATGTGACACAGATATATGGAGCTTTAATATCAAGCAGTGCTGCAGCAGACTGCTGCTGCTCTAAAGCCGTTTACTGGCCAAGGCCCACATTGCTGCTCCATCCTTCTAATACTGCTGCTGCATGACCCACTTTCCCTGCCTGCCACACTGCTGCTGCAGCGCCAGTTAGCAGCAGGCACGCTCAGAGAGCAGCCCAGGGACAGGCAGTGGCTGGAAAGCTCATAGCACTGCAGCGAACAGCAAATGCAGCAACAACAACAGTAACAGCCAAGGTTGGAGTTTAGTGAAAGGGCTTTGACAGCTCAGATGCTCCATGGTCTGGTCAGGCAGTATCACCCAGACGTGAGACTCACACAAGCAAGCAGACACACAAATGCATACACACAAAAAGGGCTGCAACAACACTAAATTAGAGCAACACCATACTAACAAGAGGCATACTTTGGGGTTGTGCAGATTATCACCATGACTACCATTTTTTCACCTTTTACTATTTCCTGCCTGTTTTTGCCAGTGAATGCCTCCTAAGCACATGGAGGCATGCCTGGCTAGCAGCCACCAGAAGGTCAGTCTTGGAAAAGGGTATTGCTTAATCAGAATCACTTTACTCAGTAAGTACAAGAAATGTAAGGAAACTTGTTTTTGTGAAACTGATGACAGCTGCACATGCACATAGAGGTACATATATATATAGAGGTATACACACACACACACACACACACACACAAACACAAACACACACAAACACACACACACACACATAGACAGATAGATAGATAGATAGATAGATAGATGTATATAGATATATATACATATGATATAGTGCAAGACGTGCAATAAACAGCAAACTCTACATATCATTCCACATGTATACAAGAGAGCATTTTATCACTGTGTGCATTCATGCAATGTGACATTTAGTAAGCTATAACTGTGACTGCAGCAGTGTACTGACACAACCTACCAAAAGATTGTGATAGTGAGCGGGAAAGAAATGGATAGAAGTTCTGAGCCTTGTGCAGCACTCCTGAGACTTAAGAGGTAAAGTGTATAAACAGATGTAAGTAGTGCTGGATTATGCAAAAACACTGGGTAGTAATAAAAAAAAAAAAAAAAAAAAAAAAAAAAAAAAAAAAAACACTAAAGGAAATCCCTCCCGTCTCTGCTGTTCACTTTCCATCCCTGTCATTTGGCTTTCATTGCCCACTGTAAACAAGCAACAACTACTGTCTCTTTTGAAATCTGCGGCAGCATTTTAAAAGAACAGTTTTGTCATTGGTAGCAATTCTGTTATGAATTACCAATCATATATGAATATGGCTAGAAAAAAAACAGACATTAATTTTAAATGTGTTTTGAGCAAAGAGCACAGAGAGAATCAGTATAATATTACATACTCCTGCTAAGATAATAAGGCTAATCCAATGAGCATGTTATTTATTGTCTGTAAACTGAATAATTCTAACAATCATCACTTTGTAATCTAGTATTTTATGTCATTCATTATTGAGCTTCTTAGGTTTCAGGGACATATTTCAGTTGCTCTTGATAAGACAAGGTCAGCACAATTTATTAGGCCTGTACCCTGTAACAAGGAAAGGTTTGGCTATGTCTGCTAATGTTAAAACCATAATATGCTATTTTCTAACTGTGCTTTTGAAAAATTCATACAGCACCAGCAAAGCAACAAGTGCTGTAAAAGCCACTTAACAGAAACAGAGAAGCACTTGAAAAGAACAAGGATTACAGCCACACTTAGAAATGAAAGAGGAAGAAGAAATGTATTGATGAAAACCCTGATGAAGGCCATGTGCTGAAACACATTTTAAATGCGCTTTTTATCAATAAGTTTATTCTTCCATTTTTTTTTTATCTACAATGGTGACTGGAGTGTTCCTGACTATTCCATCCACCTTGTGTTTCTTGGGTGATGCTGTACCAGATCATCAGTAGTAGAGGCAGTGAAGCAGGCAGCTTTCACCTGAATACATCCCTGGAGACTTCCTCCTTTGCTTTCAAGACACAGCCGGTATGGGTGTGAACCAAGAGAGCTAGGGGAATGAGGCTATACGCCATTGCATAATGAAGACAGTCTGTTTGAAGGGAGGACTTGTGCTGAATACTTCAAAAATTAGGTTACAGCAAAGATCTGCCCTGACAGTTTAAGCAGAGAAAGCTGAAAGGGTTCCCTTTCTTGCAGGGAATTACAGAGGGTCATTTGAAAATAAACTTAGATATCTGAATATGAAAGGCTGCAGAACTTAAGGTCATATTATTGTGTATACTAGAGAGAGAGAGTTGAGAGAGAGGAGAGAGTGATTCAGTGTCAAGAGAAGACAAACCAGTTTCTCTTGATTCAGCTTGTTGAACCAGCCCAGAGTGCTCTCTCAACACAGCATCTCCAGTTTCACCAGAACTGTTAAGTCATTGTTCTCCATCTGATCTAGACCACCTATTGTATACCTCTCCAGACTCCCCCTCCCTCCCACACCCTGGATTTAAAGCTGCTGTCCCCCCATGTCACCCTGACTACACTAGTCCTCACAGCTGGATCCACTCATCCTCTGGGATCAGCTGGGGGCAGCATGGCGGAGTGGGGGTTGGGCTGAAATGGGTGGGGGTCTTTTTGATGTCCTTTAATCCCTAAAATCAAAGCATAAACAAGTCCCTACATCCACAAGCCCAACCAACCACCTTTATTTTTCTGTACTCCTCTGAGTCCCAAGGAGGAGAGACGCTCACTGCTTAGACACAGGGAAGTTTCTAGCCTGAAAGGCTTTGACGTCTCCTTCAATCAGGCAGTGGGGAACACCACCCACAACTTGCCTGCCAGACTGGCATGGAATGATGGAAACCTTCCATGTGTTTGCTCTCTCCATAACCAAGCAAAGAGTCCCTATATAAACACCACACCCTTCTTTACCATTTTGATGGGTTTGTGCCGGAGGTCAGCATCGGTCACCGGTGCGTCCTGGTCTTCTGGGGCTACGCCTCTCTTAGCAAGGAGCTGCAGCAAGGCGGAATTGTCTTTGGGGTGTGCCTCCACCCCAGCACTCCCCACTAACAGGCTGTAGGTGCGGCAGTAGAGCTCAGAGGACAGCAGGAGGCGTGTGACGGGCGGCTTAAGGTGCTCCTGTTCATACTGGTCACAGTAGAAGGGGTCTCGCAGCTCCACGGGTACATTCTCTACCAAGAGATAAAACACACAGATGCAATCAGATAAATTCTTGGGAGCAGCAGTGCTCTCTGAGCAGTGGTTCCAAACTCCAGTCCTCAGGACCTAAAGCTTTGCTGGTTTTCTATTCTGCCAGGTAGTTAATTGAATTTACCTCACATCCCAGGTCCAGGCAGAACTTAGGGTCTCGAGTCCCAGAGTTGGGAGCCACTTTACAAGAGAGATAATTGCAACAAGTAACAAAATGTCCCATGTGAGGCAGAGAAATGAGATGAATGAATTCTCTGAATGCTCTGATAATGGGGCGGGGAGTAGACTATATAGCACCATCAATTGCCATCATTTTCCAGTGCCTTTCTCTGTTCAGACATTGAATACCACAAGCGAAGATAATTATTCTAAAATAACATGTTATGTAACAGTGGAACTACATCTGCTGGCTTGAAAATCTGCCTTCTGCAAGGTGCAGTGGCAGACTGAGACAACTGGTGTGTACCCTAGAGCTGTAATCATATGAATGAGTGAGCAGAGCAGGGTTAAATGAAGCAAGATTGTATGAGTATGTGTGTGTATGTGTATCACAGCGCCAGTGAAATGGAGCCAGGAGAAAGGCTAATGCGAAGAGAGAAAAAAACTAGTATGTGTGTCTCATAGAAAACCTAGTGACTGAATCAAAAGGCCAGAGGGCAGTGGATGTGGTGACAAGCTAGATATACTGGTTGTTCCTAGTATATAAAACCCTGTATTTCCTTGTCTGTAAACTCAAGTAGTTGCTGCCTCAGTGTCAAGTCTCTTTCCACAATTACGGTACTATGATGTTTACCATGTTTGTCCAGAGCCATGCAACAGCTAGTGAACATATCCAGTGATCAGAAGGCATCAAGGCCAGCGGGACATGATGACATATTAGCCCAGACGCTGGTATCTGACGATTATGAGAAACACTGCCACTCATTTTTCTCCTCTTTGATAATCTCTGGCTTGGTTTTTGGACAGAGCTTCTCTAAGACTTTCTATTTCACATCTTCACAGAGCCGATGTAAACCCATGTGCTTCAGTGTACAACCATGTAATGTGAATCAACATTGCAACGCGCAAAGCTCTATAATGGAAACAAGCAAAATTCATAATCTGTGTCTTGACCTAGAGAAAGTGATGTAAAGCTGGTGTGGCACTACCAGCAACAAGGCAAAGATTGTTAAATATTTTTTGTTCTTCCTGGAAATGAGATCAGAGCAAATATTAACCTGATACACACCCAACACAGCGTCTGTCAAACTGGTCTCTCTGCATTCAGAATTGATGAAAACAGCATCAAATCCAATAGCCTGCATCTTCGCAAAAACATAGTGGACCAGGCAGCTCTGTTTTTAAAAGCCCCTATAGTCAAAAGTTGAAAAAACTAAAATACTAGCAGCCTGCCTGAAAACAGAGAGGAAAAACTCATGGAATTGTAGTTTGTATACTTGAGTGCCTGAGTGACTTAAGTGCGTGTCTGCTTGAAAGGAAGAACAGAACTGTTATTACAAGGGAGGTGTCACCATGTTGTCATATCACTACAGTCCTGCAATGGATCCACTGACATCAGACAATACAACAAAACACCCAGCCTCACAACAACTGGACAATGCCCTGCCCTCTGTCTCTTCAGCTCACTCTTTCTGCACGATGACTATAGGTGTTGAATAATGTTGTGAGTCACGCCACACGGTCCACTTTGTTGTGAATATGCCATTGTGTGCTTTTAAATTCCAATGGTCAGTTCAGTGGTATAAACATTTATGCAAACCAAACAGTTTACATCTTTATTCTCAGGTCCAGGTAGTTCAGACAAAACAATGCACATGGAAAAATTACGAGAAACACAATGACGCTGCATAATAATAATAAAAAAAAGGCTGAAAATTCTACCCAGAATGCAAAGCTGGATGCAAATACCATGGCTCAGTGAGATGAATGTGGTTGATATGAGCATAATTTCCCTATGGGACAGTCTGACCATGAATGACTACTCTGTGTGTCACACACATCATGAAAAATGGAAAGTTTGCAAATTCAGACACCATTTTCAAAATGTTGTGCACCTTCACTCCATAGCAACAAACATTTGATAGACTGGAACACCCAATGCTAAAAAGATACAAGACATGGTGAGCAATGAAAAGAAGAGTGAGAGGATGGCAGGATCTATACAAGCAAGCACCAGCAGAAAATGAGTGCAACTTCTCCATAATGTTGATATCAACACAACCCCAGGGTAATATTTAGATAGCAAACACTAGTGTCTGTGAGCTTACATAAAGTGGAGCAACAGCCTCTCTGTCACTCTCACAGGTCAGGGGGGTCGGGGCCTATCTATTGGTCTGGGTGAGAAGGCAAAGGTCAAAAGTGTGCATGCAAATGATTCTGAAGACCACATTATCAGGGTGATAGAGTGGAGTGCCTTAGTGGAGAGGTTCAAGCCCTCATGTCGGGAAACATCTGCCTTACTGAAGCGTCCTTGAGCAAGGTACTGAATCCATACTACCTCCAGGACCAAGTGGGAAAGCAAAAAAGAGCATTTTGCTACAGCAATCAATAGAGTATTAGATTGTTATTGTGATGAAACCAAACTACTGAAATTGAAAGACCATGACCCAAAAGTTGATCCATCCCCATAGTGCTGGTGCAGCATAAAGATCAACTGCTGTTCCAAGACATGTCAGTGTCGAAGAACTGAGGACAAAATGCTGACCTGACGAGAGCAACTGAGATCAAAACGTTATTATGTCTTCACAATAAAAGTCTTGGAGCAGCACGCTCTTGTGCGGATACTTCAAATTCAAACGGCACAAATCAGCCCATTAAACTTTACTGTCATCAATGGAGTTCAGTTAAGCTGACATAACTTGCCTTCATGGTTGCAGTCAGTTCAGTTCTACTGACTTGCATGCTTGGTTTAATAGTCTGCTGATAAAAGGGGCCATGTGTCCTTCTGCTTAATTGATTGATTGAGCTAGCATGCTGGTCATGTCACAAACATTTCAGACACGTGTCTGACAGTAGTCAACAGCCACAAAGTACCACAAACACATCCAAACTAGGGTCAGATAAGAAACTGCAGTTTGAACTATGCTAGCTCCTGTGGGGTTATTCAGTAAGTGTCCCACTTTACACCTAAGTGGACCGATCAGGATTGGCTATCAAGAAGGTTGTCATGGTAACAGTGAGCATTAAGAAGCTCTTTACATTAATTACATGGCACAGCAGTCTACAAAACCTGCTGGATTTGACAATCTAAGCTGTCAGGCTGTCTTGCACGAGCCCTTCACAAAACCTGGCACACTTTCAATAATTCATAAGAACTCAGATGTGCAAAAGTGTGCAGTGTAAGCACAGAGGCAAGAAACTGGGCCTAAACTGACAACGCCATTATGTTATCTAAATTCCCATACTATATTGCTTAACCCTGTATGAAGTAGTAGTTTCTACCTGCAGTTTATCACTGCACTATTTGAAAATACTGTTTGTGGAGTGTTTTGTTTCTTACTGTGCCATTTCTGGGAAGCATTCTACAAAATAAATACTTAACAATACCTGTATTTGATAAGGCTACTGGCAGTAGCTTCAACATGCGTCTTGGAAATTTGAGTTATAAAAGTCTTCATCATGTGGTGAAAAGGACCAAACTGGAAGAATTATATGCTCTCATTTCAGAACAAAGCCAGGACTTGTTTTAATGCCCCAAAGTCTAGCAGTGGTGAGAAGGACTGTGTTATTCTCTAACATAGACGTGACCTCTACTCCTGGGTGATATGCTAATCCCAACACCTGATTGAAAAGACAGACCAGAATTAAAGCAACGATGCAATAAAACTGTCAGAAATTGACATTATAACTGTCTACAATACAAACATGGTAGGGCTATTAGACGTCCTTTAGAACTGTAATACTGCCAATATGTGGCATGCCTGAAACAGCATCTGGTGAGCCATAGTGAAGTGTCGAACCTTCTGGCTAATACCTTCATGAAATGCTTCTCAAGAAATCAATGAACTTTAATTACACCAAATTGCTTAGTGGTGGAAAAAAAATTAGGCCTACTCCCCCTTTTCACCTGACCAAAGGCGTAAAACTCACAAATTTATCTGAATCCAATGAAACTAATCGTCATGTATTTTATCATTGCACCATCTGCATGTGATAGTAGTGCTCTAAAGGACAAAGCATACCATTGTAAACACCACAAGCACCACATATATAAGGCAACTTGACTCCAACCTGTACAGCCTCGTAGCCTAAATTTGACATTTGCAATGCAACATCCCTGTGCATGGTGAGACCCCTCACTCACAGCAACCATAAATTGTTTAAGGAGGCACTGAGCAATTTACGCTGTATGGCTGAGTGGCGTAGCGCGTGAGGAGGCCGCCCTTCAATCATAGAATGTGGGTTCAAACCCTCTTATCTGCAGGCATATGCTCTACAGAGGTATCGTCAAGTTCGACACTGAATCCCTACCAGGTCCTGATGCACTGTTGTGTTGCTGACCCTGACCTCTGTCCTCCCTGTGGAGTGTAGCTTGCGAAAAGAGAATTTCTTTACAGGAGCCAAAAAAAAAGTAACATGTTATTTCTATTAACTTGACACATTTTGCACAATCCAGTCACTGTATCCAGGGGTTTCCCTTAGTTTAGAAGGGTTTCATGTGTTTTTAACCAATAAGACAGCCATTTTGCTAAACACCAATAGCATGGCAACATCCTCCTCAGGTCCTCCACTCCTGTTGACTCACCACAGTTACACTGAAGAGGAAAGGATGACTAATCATTCCAACAGGATTTCAGTATGATCCAAGCAGCTCTGTAGCCAGGTGGAGCTAAAGCAACAGGTTTAACATGTACTAAACAAACAGCGGTTTTACAACATCCAAGAGCAGGGAGTTTCAAATTTCATTTCTGGAATATTCTTGGGACAGTCTAGAGAAACGATTCCAGAAGAAGCACGGATAAGATGGGCTTCATTTTTTTTTAATTACTGATGAAGCTGTTCTGGATTACAAACAGGCACAATAGACATTGTTATTGTGCACTCAAAGGGTAAAGCCACATGAAAACAGTTCACATGACCACTTTTCTCCCAGAGCTGGAAACAAGAGAATCAACACTCTTTGGTCTCTTTCCAAAGTAAAGGCACAAACTAATATCTCAGGAATTCAGAGTCACTCTCCGATGAACTGTCAAAGTTTTGTTACTTTGGTTTCTAGCTTTGAAAGTGAGGATCCAAGATCAGGGTCAGCTTCAAGAATACTATGCATCTACATTAATTAATTTTTAGTCTAGATGAGAATAAGAATCCCTTTTTTGGTTTTATAAATTGTCATTAGACCCTAGCCTGCTCCCAGTGTAAGGTGCAGTCTGGTTGTACACAGTACCGCACATTATTTGCATAAAAGGCCAGAGATATTTGTGGCCCACATGAAGGCCCATTTGCAGCCTGTATTGTCATCATTAAGTTGATTACGACTAGACAACCTGGTCTGGCTGCCGCTGTGGTATCTGTTGCTCTACCCATTTGTGTTTCTGGGAAGGGACTTGATGATGTCATCTTGACTTTGCAGGAATATATCACCAGGTCAGTGCTATCTCCGCAGGGCCATTGAGTCGATGATGAGGAACACACTGCACACCGGTACAGTGTCAGTCCTCATTCCTTTAGCTTGGTATGGAGGGTGACTTTGACCAGAGGGCGTGGCTGAGGTGGTAAGAACAGCACACAGAGGCAACAGGGAAAAAAAAAAAAACAGCAGCCTGGAGGTCTGGACACATGGCCTGGTATTGGGTAACACATAAGTCAGGTTGTTAAAGTAAAACTCTTAAACTGATTGAAGTATACTATTCAAACTGACCAGAGCTGACTGACCCCCAGCTTTTATTTTACATGCACATCTCAGCAGTGTGAAAGTGACATGGTTACTTCTTTAACAGGACTGCTGTGCTGCTTTCTCTGTGAAATCTGTGGCTACTAGATAGGCCAATAAAAAATCATCCTGTGTGAATACTTATCTCCTCAAGGTCAGTGCAGGCACTATTTTAAGATTCAGTTCATGAAATCTAAGGCATATAATGTCTTATAATAAGTATACTGTCTACAACAAAAGGATGTTTTTTTAAGTGGGTGTGTTTCCGCATCATGAAAGGCCGGGTGGTTTCTCAGAAGAGCCTCACGGGCTTTGTTGATTAAGGATACTTGAAGAAAACTCCCGATTGCTGCAGTAGTATTATAGCTCATAGCCTACAGTTTATCCGGTCAGTACAAAACCAGAAATATGAACTGTTTTGACTGGTAATTTCTATATGTTGGGGAAATTGGGTATTAGCAGCTGTCATCACTGAGGGTATAGTCCTAACCATCTACGCCCCATGCTGCATGTTTGTATAAAGCTAAATCGGATAAGAGCATAAGCATACACAATAGGCTGCAATTTATGGCCGATGTCTGGTGGCTGCAAACACGACAGAATGGGTTAGCGTGGTATGGCCTAAGAAAGAGGCCGTTTTTGGACACATACCTATCAATTGGGACCACCCACTGCGAGAGAACAAATGACATGTGTACGAGTTATAAATGCATACAGGGCATGGACCCCCACCACCCCTCCTTTCATCTGCTGCTGCTCTTTGTGCCCAAAATCGCTGAGCTTTACATACAGCGCAGTTCACCTTCATGTATCCGCTTTGGTAAACTGCACATAAACATTGCTGGACTACAAAGGGATGGTGGTTTTCAAAAGATCTCCCTGAATAGGGTTATAGATAATCAGGCCTGTAGCCTGGAGTATAACCTACCTGCATCGCCGTAGGACTTTGCCAACAGCCATCCGACACTTGCGCATATTTTTGCCTTAGTACAATCATACAAATCCAATGGCTTTATGTCCGGGACTACAAAAGTCTTCCTCATGGCATTGGAGTCCACCATAGCGAGTCCGTAGAAAACGGGGAAAAGGGAAGCAGTACTGGCAAAAAAGGCTACAAGGCAATATAAAAATTCAAGCAATCATTCTTCCAGTAGACTACTCCATAGTACAGGAGCCTGGAATACGGATGTGGGTTAAGTGTTTCGTCGGGGAAAAATATCCGCCCCGGAGCTGCTTCCAATCCAGTGAATGTCCCTTTCTCGCCGGTTTTGGAGTAGAAATCACTCTTTAAATGATGCTCACGACCTAATGGAGCCCCGACCCACCGGGTTACTAGAGAAAACCGGAATATTCCCCTTGTTTTTGCCCTTCGTCCGCATTGCTGTGTAGTCAGTCCGCTGGAAGCAGCTCCACAGAGAGCCCCGCCGATGACTGATTACCAGGTGCTCCACACTGGCATCACTCACTCAGCCAGCCGGCCAATAGGAATTGAGCTTGAGTAAAGAGGGCGGGATGTAACCGTGTGAATGCAGTCAGCAGGTAGAGAGGTGTGCCTCTCTGGGACAGGTGCATCTGCTGGCAGACAGGTGAACTGTAGCCTGAAGGAGATACTTTTGACAGGGAAAGACGTCTTAAACAGTCCTTACGTAAAATAACTACAGACATCCTGTTCTGTATTTTCAAAATACCACTATATCAGCACAACTAGTCCCCATGAGTAGTTAAGAAAATAGTGACTACATATTTTATTTTCTGGAGACGACTTGGTCAAGTGAACTGGCCTGGAAAATGCCTTAGCATACGCCAGGGTTTTCCAAACACTAGGGGAAAGATAGTAAATGAAACAACAACAACAACAACAACAACAATAATAACAATAATAATAATAATAATAATAATAATAATGATAATGATAATAATAATAATGATGATAATAATAATAATAATAATAATAATAATAATAATAATAAAGGCATAAATAAAGAAAATGCTATATGTTTTGCATATTTCTCTCACGCACATAAGGTATAGGTATGCTAAACAAATAAAAGTCCGTGGTCTTGGTGAGACAGGTGTTTGAGCTGAATGACCCAGGTTCAAGCTCCATATGCAAAACATTGTTCCTGCCTGTGTGGCTCAGCAAGTCATCTCTTAAAGCTCCAGGGCTGTTGCTCTGTAGCTGACTCTGACCTCTGACCTCTTGGGTGGGCGTGCAAGAGAATCTCCCCCTGGGATCAAAGAGGCATTACATTGTTGATTCTTAGAACAAGCTATTAACGACTTCTCTTTATACTTATTTAGCCGTGTATCAAAACTTATGACCATTTAGAACTTTATCTGCTGGTTTTACCCAAGGTGGCTAATGATAAGCCTGCATTGTAACATGGAAGACCTCAGGGTGTCACTGTTGTACAGAATATGCTTTTAATCGGTGGCCTGGAATTGACACAAATACTAAATTGACATTTTAAGAGGAGCCCAAAATTGTATCTAAAATTAGCTGGAATGATAGGAAAGGAGAGAATCTCTAGCATTAGAAAGTGTAAATGTAAGCAGGAGGAAAAGGAAAATGTAAAAACCAGCTCAAGCTCTTCACTTGTAATTTTTGTGAAGACATTTTCTTTCAAGTTTTTATATACTTTCCAGCAGCCACATCTACAACAGAAACAGAAATTTCCAAGTGCCACATCACATGATGCTGCTCAAAGTTCCAAGATTTCCTAGTGCCCTTCTGCAGTAACTTTGTAAGAGGATTACCTCGAAACTATTTTAATCTAATTATGGAAGAACGTAATTTATCCCTCATCTGCACTTTGTCCAGTCTTATCAATTTAACCCTTATGATGGGGTGACAGCAAAATACCATGACGCCTATCCATTGCAAATAGAAGTTTATCTGTTCTTGTCTTAAAACTGTTCCATCAATATATGAATGCATATATAAATAGAGCATGATTTCAATGTGTGGCAACTTTCGTCTGATTAAGAGTTGTTGATTTTTAAAAAAAAATTAAGTTAAAGTTTTGCAAGACACCCACTAAATGGTGACTGCCAAGTAAATAGTTAAGGTTTGAATGCTCTACTCCAGTTTCAAATACTCCTTCTTGAGGAAACCGGACTCCTCCTCTGTGTTTTTCTATGGAAGAACAATTTCCTCCCTGCCAGAGAAAGATCAGTCCATTCATAAGAGTGCATGAGCATGTTTTACTGTTAATTCCTGAGCAAACTGATGTCATGAAAAAGACAATAAAAGTAAAACTTTTTAGCTCTTGAATAACTATATCATTGCTGACTAGCAGAAAACCCTGCTCAAAATACTGCAAAATTGAGAAAGACTGACATCATGTGGCCAATACTAGCACACAGGCTCATACATTTAATTGCTCTACAAAAAATACAGTGCCATGTTAATCGACAGAAAAATACCAAGAAGGCACAAATATTACCATTCTCAGTTATTCACTTACTGAGTACAAATTCATCATTCTATTAAAATAAAGGGGAAGCAATAGCAAATTTACAGAAATTTGAATAAATGCACAAAGTCTAATCCACGACTACAAGAAGAATCCAAAGATTGCATCTTTGTGCATCACATGCTAGCTACTGGTATTTCCCCCCCATTCAGTCATCTTTAAGTCCTCCAAAGACAGCTGTAGGGACACTCTTCTGTTCAAGTTGCACCTCTGTAAAGAGAAGGCAAAAGGACAGGATTAGCAGATGGATTTTTATAAACATCCATGCATGTTCAAACAGACATAATTGCTGTTTCACTGCAGGTCAAAGGCCTGTTGTCACTGTCACTTACCATCTGGTCCTTGCTCATCATCATCTCCATCTTCATCATCATCGTCAATGTCAATCTCATCAGGATTGGCTTGTTTGGCAAGCTCAGACAGCTCACTGCGAGAAGTGTCACTCCTACAGAAGCAGATATAGAGGTTTAAGATATGTGTATCTCTACTTCCTCTGGCACCCATAACCCAATTAAAGAAGGAGCCACAGTGTTATAGATGGGAAGCACCACTCTATTTGCATCCTTGTTCCAAAAAGCAAAACAGAATGCACGCTTCAAATGCATTTAGGAAAAAATTAAGGCTCAAAATGAGAAGATACTGCAAGCAGGAGTTGTTGGGGGCCCATGGTAGCTCCTACATGCTCTAATGTAATGTAATGTAAATGTAATAATAATTTGATAATTCACTGCAGATTTGTACAACAGCTCTCGAAGGAATGACGTTTTTGTTCAATTGCCCTGATAAGTCTCTCCAACTTCATGGCATTTATAAGTATTTTATCAACAACAGAAAATGACATTTATTCTATTAATTCTGTTTCTACACTGATCTAACACTTTGCTATACCAATATCCCATGGTAGGACTCACATGAGCAATGTCATTCACAACACTTCTGACTAGTCGTAATTACGTTTGCGATATCTGCGACTATCATTTCGACTAGTCAAAACTGAATTACAGATATTTGCAACTGCCATTTAGGATGTGACGAGTTGAGAGTCATTTTCAGTGATGTCAGTACAGATATCTGTAATTCAGTTTTGACTAGTCGAAACTAAATTGCAGATATGTTTTGACTAGTTAGAATGATGTTGTAGATATCTTGAATTATAATTCTGACTAGCCATAATGTAATTTTGACTAGTCAAAATTACATTATTTGACTAGTCAAAATTAGGATGTAGATATCCATATTGTTTATTCCAGTTCGTCAAACTTAGCAAATAAACGTTAACGGCTTGCCATAGCAGCCACTCTGTTCATTACAGGGGATCAAGGCAAAACTTCAGGGAACACCGACTAGTGATTCTGGTATCTGCAAAGATACATGTGTGTGTTGGTGATTGATGGGCACCAATTTCCAGAGGAATTTCCAGTGTCATGCAGTTCATAATTAAAATGTTAGAAGCGAAATGAGTAAAGGCATAAATAAGTAACCTAACAGATAACTGTTAAGATAACTGAACACCTGTGCAGTCAACTTAATAGCAGTTTTGGCTCTATTTTAGACACATATCCGATTAAGCCTGCTTCCAGAATCAGTGCACTCTAGAACCCCACTGACATATGCCAGTTTTGCCAAACTGACTCAACGAATAAATAAATTAAAAAGATCACAAACCTGACAAAGAGAATCTTTTCTTTGGGCTTGGGTTTGTCCTGTTCAGCCTCAGCAGCAAGCTGTTGTGCCTTCTGCTCCAGCATCTTCATGTCATCCACCCCCATCTGGCCTGGAGCAAGGTCTGACACTGCATACAAACCAAACAGACAATTGGCTGAACACACAGGCACACAGGCTGAACAGCTCCAGGAGCTAAGATAAATTACTGTACATGCACACAGTTCCTAGAACATAATCTCAAGAATCTCAAAGGGCACAAGGTTTTTTGGGGGTGACCCCTTAATCTATTTTATTCAAATGTCTTACATTCAAACTGGCCGCAGGGTAGAATTTTTGCACTTTCCCAGGCTAAACAAAATACTAGGCAGAGGCAAATGGTCATGCTTTCTCACCAGTGCCCGTGGAGCTTGTAGTAGCCTTCAGCATCTGAGAGGACATAAAGTTGACTTGGGTGTTGTATGTGGCCTGGACACTGCGCTTGATCCTCAGCATTTCTCTGATGGTGTCCTCATTTCCATGGCGGATCTCAAATTCTTTCCAAGTCTGCCAGAAATTAGCTGTCACCTGAAAGAAATGAAGACAATGTTATTAGGTAAATCAGGTAAATATGAAGTGGGAAATATGAGCCAATCAATTAGGAAATAAAATTCACAAGTCAGAAAAGAGTGTGATGATGGAGGATTATCTTACCCTAGGGTCGCAGATCTGGGAGCAGTAGGAGTAGATTGCTCTGGCACGGTCAATCTCACCCAATTTACTCTCCATGTCAGCAAAGCGCAGGCACATGTCCCTGGAGTGTTCATCTGGAAGGACCTTAGGGAGACACAAAACTGCTCAACTACAATGCAAGACCTGACACCTGATTATATGGACTACTAGCATGGCATGATAATACAGTCACTGATGGAGTGTAAAGATTACTTGTAATAATATCATGTTACCCTGTACCTCAATGGCCTTCTGGTAAATGGCTCTGGTGTAGGTGACCCCATAGATTTCAGCAGCTCTTTTTATGTATATGTTGAACATGTGATGTCTCTCCTCAGTCTCCACTGCCTGCGTTGCTCTTTCATAAACGGCCATGGCGTGGCGTGCCAAACCAAACTCCTCTTCCAATTTAGCATACAGCAGATAAATAGCTGCAAAGCAAGATACAATGGTACAACAGGTTCCAGTAAATTCACTCTTAATGCAATTCCAATACCTTATATTCAGAAAAAAATACAATGTGTAGTATTCAGAGCATGTGAGTGGCCTGGACTAAATTCAAACTCTGCTGAATGTGTTTATTTTGTCTGACATGGACATCACAATATCTTTGGCAACAACTATATTTCACTCACATGCGTGTGCTCCAGGCAACCGCTCCATCTTGACAACATAAATTATTTGAATTAAACAGTAATAAGAACCTATTTTTGATAATGCCATTTGTTTAGTTAGTGGCATATAGGCTATAAATCACACAAGATTGTATCAATTCAGCGCCTTCATGGCACAGGTCTGCAAGAACTTGTAATGTTACGATATTGGGCCCAATTTCAGAAAAAAACACAGAGGCATACAGTAAACATGCATTTCTTAATAGTGACTCAGCAAAAATAAGCAGACTACTGCCAAACAGGGCAGGACTAATCTACACTGAGCTGACTGCACACTCATGATGGCAGAGAAAGAACAGTGATACAAAAAGTAAGTAACTTGTTAAAAACATTCTTTTTTGACCTCCTGGTCCTCGTTAATTTTTACCTTTATTTTTTGTTGTCCATATGAGCAGTGAAATATTTTGCAAGTTCCTTTTGAATTCATCAGTTGGTTGCTTATCTGTGATCTTAACAATCAGCATACAGTAAATTACACATGGTCTAGAGAAGTAGGGCATACTAAGTGGAGCAACCTGAGTGGAGCACAGCAGGATCTTATAAAACGCATTTATCACTCAGATTAAATTATACCCTGCTCTGCACCTTAACTCTGACAGTAATCCAAAAAAATGTTTTACTTTTTATGATTATTTTTTTTAATCCAAACACTCATGTATAATACAACCAAGTTGTGTGATAACTGTAACAAAACTACTCACTCTTTGCAAACTTGGCAGGGCAGCCATCCAAAGCCTGTTCAAATAAATCTCTTGCTCTCTCCAGCTTCTTGCCCCCATATCGGTCAATGAACTTGGTGAGGTAGGTGTTCCAGATGTCATACACGTTTGGCCACCTGAAGAGAGCAATGCCACGTTCATAAGCCTGCAAAGATGAAAAAGGTATACACAGAGATATGAGAAAACTGTTCAAATAAAACACAATAATGTTAAATGTTGATTTGATTTGTACTGTTTAATTACTTTGAAGCTCTCCTCAAAGTAGTTGTGCTCCTCCAGGAACATGGCATAATTGATGATGATCTGCGGCGTGGCAATGCGGAGATCAATAATACGGTCATACACTGCCTTTGTAGACTGAGAAGGAAAGGGAAAAATAAGGAAGCATAAGAATAGTTTAGAGGCAAGAGTGACATGATCACTCCAAAATGCATTCTTTGTTGTTGTGCTGGGGTAAACAGCCCATTAGCAGACTTTCAGGGAGGGGATAAAAATATACCCACACAAATAGTTTCAAACTCTCATTAACTAGACAGTTTTTGTTTGTTTCTTTTTTGTTTTTTTCCTTTGACTAAATCTGTACAGCCCACAAGGACGGGTTAAGATTCAGATTTCAGGAACATGCCAGAGCACACAGTGCATCAGCAACTCTAAGGCTCACTCTACATACTTGGGAGTTTATATATCAAGTTCATTTATTTATATCACCCTTCATCACATGCATGTCTCAAAGAGCCTCACCCAGAATGAACCTAGCTAGATATAACTAGTCAACAATCAGTTTTTAAACAGAATGATAGATCACAAACATGGAATAGCTCCAGTGCTAGCATGACACAGCAATCCAGCCATTCCTATATAGCCTTGCCTGCATGGCACCATCAGCCTTAGACCTTCAGTGCATACAAGAAAAACCTAAGAAAATCTTATTTGCAAAAATAATGTAAAAAACCTTGGGTATGCTAGACAAAGAGATATCTCCCACCAGGATTATTGATGGTGCAAAAAGTGTTGGGACAATCAATGAAATGGACAATGATAGTGACATTAGCAACAGACGAGGGAGACACACGATGTAGTGGAGAAATAAGGCCACAGTTGGTGCAAGTGTCCACAGAAATATTGGTGGCACCCTTGTCCACTGCCAGATTGAGACACTGCATTAGAGATGGGACCCTGGCCAGCATTAATGCACAACAATGTTCTGTATGTCTGTTGCATATCCCTAGTGTGCTTGCTTCAGCAAAGCACATTTATACACCCTTATTACACTTCTATCCTCTTCCTTTTCCGGATAAAACTGTGTCAGCTAATTTCTCTTGCACTATTTAAGCTGTCAACAACATTCAAGCTATAAAATGCAGAGCTATTTCAGGACATGTGTGCTTGTATTCAACTTTGATACCTTCTATACTTTTACAAAATATAACTTCTATCTGCCCTACATTTTTTTTAATAATGGGCACAATTTCTATGCCTATAAGGGCAATGTTAAAATCCAGCTCGTTTTGAATTCTTGCTGCTTTTTTATACTTTATGCAGACCTCATTCATACTTTAAACAGGTCACATCTTCTAGTACGTTATCATGCTAAGCTTCTTGATACCTTTTGTGCTTTTTGAGATATCAGTTTTTATGTTTTATGTTTTTTGTTTTTTTAACTGCAACCAGCAGCTCTATAGGTTGCTCTGTCGGTCGGTCGGTTTCCCCATCCTGTAGCGGCCAGTTTTCACCCTAGGAGGCTGAAATTTGCCATGGAGGTCAGGGGGTGTGTGTGTGTGTGTGTGTGTGTGTGTGTGAAGGTGTGTGTTCATGTTCATGCCGATTGGCAAGAAGGGTGCATGGCAGCGGGAGAGGCCTATAACAAAAAGGTGCATAACTTCTAAATGGATTCACGTAACATGGCCAAACTTTGTAGAAACACACATACACACACACACACACACACACACGGACACTTTCATTGGTGATGGTTTTCCCAACCCCTACACTTTAGCCACGCCCACTTTCATAACTCATTAACTGTTTGTTCTAGGCACTTGTGGGAGTTATCACTGGACTAAGCAGAGTTCATTTTTCATCATTAACGGTTTGCCCTGCCCCCTATACTTTGGCTACACCCTCTCACATAACTTATGAAGCACTTGTAGACTCTTGTGGGAGGCATAATTGGACTCAGCAGAGGTTCCTTTATCAGTGGTGTGGGTTTGCGCCGCCATCTCATTCTGTTGGTTCATCGGTTCATTGGTCCACAAAAACTATCCACTGACTGGTCCACAGAGCTGTGCCCACCCTATCATAAGTATCTGCAATTTTATGAGGCTGAAATTTGCCATTGAGATCAAGTACTTTTTTGAGGTTGTGTGTGTTTGTGTGTGTGAATGCATGCATGCATGTATGGATGCATACATGCACATGGTTGCAGCTAGTGCAAATCTGCACTTGTTTTAAGTTTTATAATGGCAGTGGATGAAAGTCTATTAGAGTGGATCATGTCATAATTCAATCTCTGAATGCTTCAACTTCTTAAGCTTCAGCACTACACCACTATAGCCGTTTCACAGACACTGCTGCACTGCTTTTCACCCTTTAACTCATTCAGTTTTACTCTTTCTACTGCTATACTAACAAATTAATACAAACATTAACCTGCTTCACCTATTTCAAACCTTTCAAGTACTGCTTCAACTACTGCTTTGAGTACTTCTTCAGCTACTTCAAATACTGCTATATAATGATTATTATGAGCTGCCATGTGTTCTTTTTTTTTAGCTAGGTATTAGTAATTATGGGCTGTCCTGTGATTGCTTTAAGCTGTGCACTGCTTTTATGAGGTGTCATAACACCCTAAAAACACAGTATTTTACGGTTACTACTATGGGCACTATAACCACAAACTAGAACTACAACTGCTTCTACTACTGTAACTATTACCATTACAACTTTAACAACTGATAATGTTGCCACCACTTCCAATTCTTTAATCTTCTGTAATTTCTAATGAATTCAACTTCATAACGTTTTGAGCTGAAGTAAGCACACACATTTTCTTAAGAAAATGTTTCCTTTTCTAAATACAATATACTTGCTGATGAAGTTGATGAAGTGGAAATATTCCCCGATTAAGGCGACTATAACTGTCTACAACAGAAATGAAACACACACATTTAACAGACATACCTGGAAAGTCCCAAGACTCTCTTCCAAATCTGCCAACATAGACCAAACCTTCAAGGACTTGTAGACTCTGTTCTGGACTGGCTCAGACGCATCAAAGTACTCAGCCTTCTTGGATGGGATGGCTGTAGCTTTCTAAAATCATATAAATAACATTAGAGTTTACAACTACATCAGTTTAGCATTCTACGCAACAAAATAGCTTTTTATTGAGTGTAAAGTTAAGTGAAAAATAACTGTAGATGCAATACTATATGCAGGTGTCTCACCCGCAATATGCGCAGGGCCTGTTCATAGTTCTCATGACGCAGCTCCATCTCTCCATATTCACACCAGACTCCAGCCAGGTCATCCACCTGCTTGTAGTTTACCTTGGTGGCCTTCTCAAAGATGGTCCTGGCCTAAGTAACACAAACACAATAAGTAACACAATAAGACAACACAAAGAAGACAAGATTATAGTAAAACACCTTTGATATCTAAATGATGTTCGCAGTATCCCAGTGGGCAGACATCTGTGACTTACATCATCCAGCTGCTCATTTTCCTCATAGAACTTAGCGAAGGACACCCAGAGGGAGTGAGGTTTCCCTGTGGCCTTCATTGGATCCACAGTCTGCACTGCCTCAGTGTATGTGTTGATGATCTGTAGAGGATACATTACATATGCATTCAACAGAACATATTGCATGGAGGCAGTGTTTACTGTGTAAGTTTTTGTATTTGTGGGCAGTCTGAGTAATGGTTCTAAGAGTCAAGATCATTCCTGTGCCATTTTCAGGATTAGTTTCAATAAATGTTACAGTATAAGAGTGTCTCTATTATGTAATATCATAACATATGGCTGATTGTAATATAACTGCTATTGTATTGTTGGGGATGAGGATTTACGTATTGTTTTTCATTTACATTTTTTCCGAGTGAGGGAAGGCCGTCACAGCTAAATGACATTAAGGAAACAGGGACCAGGACAAATCCAAGGTCGCACTGAAATATTATTCTGATTTATGCTGATTTGTGAAACAGGCTTCTTGCCCAGCTCAAAATCTCACCTGTCGTGAATTGCCCTCATACAGTTTCACCCGCTTGTGCCACTCATGGACGTTATGAGGGTTCTGGCGCAGTAGTACACTGTTCAACAGGAGAGGCCGCCGAGCTATTAGCTGCTCAAAGCGGGCCAGCCTAAGTTCCAGATCTATGTCATCTGGGAGGAGAGAACAAAAGGTAAGACATGCACGACGAGAAGAACTGAAAGCAAAAGGATTCTGCTCATTTAAAACAATGCACACGCACCATCTTCATCTTGCCCCATCTCAGAGGTGGTCTCCATCTTGGCAGCGATCATGCTCTCCTCAAATTGAGCATAACTATCAAACACTTGTGTAAAATCCCTTACTGTCACTACAGTAAGGATGGCCTCCTCATACACATCGCGGGCCTGAGGGAAGACAAGACACATTAATAAATTGGTCATTCACATCAAACCAGCACATATGGATGGCTGTACATTTCAGCATAACTAATAATAATAATACATTCATCCTAACTGCTGCCTGTGCTTTACAAACTGACACCGCATGGACGGTATCCAGAAAAATCCCACCTTTTCAAAGTGGCCACTACGTATATAGTAATCAGCCAAGGAGCACCAAAGTTTGCCAAGTTGGTCTGTGAAGCGTGTCAGGCCTCCTCGGATGATGGCCCCTACATTCAGAGAGTTCACCTTATCAGGGTTCTGGGAGATCAGGTCGCAAAGCTCATGCCACAGCTGTTATAAGAAATGAATGGACAACAAGCATTTATGAAATATCCTGTGCACCTTCAGAAAAATGCCCAGAGGAATATGAAGTGTTGTTTGGGTCATGAGTGGAAAATCTTGCCTGGTAGTTAGATTTGCCCTCTTTGGACACAAAGCTTTCATCATTGACAACAGCTGCAAGCCGCACAGCTGCTTCATCCAAGCGGCCAACAGACCGTAGATAGTCGATGTATTCCTCTGCGTTCTCGGGAGAAAGCTGTTGAAAACAGGGAGCAGATCTCACCATAATGCATTATGAGGGCTTTTCTATTAAAAAAGAAATGAATAAATACAAATTTCTTAACACTAAAATTAATTCAAGTTGTATGATAATGCGTTCTACTTTCTATAACAAATTAGGGATTATTCGATCAACAGAAAATTATTCAGTTAAATTTTGATCATCAATTACTGATTTGTCATTGATCAAGTGACACTACAGCTTCACTAAGACCTAGTGCTGGGACAATATGTTTATCTCCCCATTTGATACTATCTGTACTTGGATGCCGATTTGCTATGTATTGCAACTGAATATTGCGATTCGATATTGTGATTTATTGTGACTTTTGTTTGCTTTTTTTAACACTAGACCATGGGAAAAATGAATTATTATGAATGAATTATACACTTTGAGAAACTGTATATCATGAGGCTTATTTAAAAAATAGTGCACATCACGTCAGTCAGTCTTGTTTCAGCAGCATTATTGCATATGATGCATATAAAAGTACATGTGCAATAGAATGAATACAAAATATATTTTTTTGAGGTAAACTGCTACATTTAGCTGTTCGTGCTCATCAATATACTATCACGATACTAGGGTGCTGATTTGATTAAAAAAAGTGAATCAATTTTATACCCACTCCTACTAAGATCACTAAGATGCTAAAATTTTCTCCATTCATGCCATAAAATTAATTCTCTGGGTTTTCTTGGCTGCTGGTCAGGCTGCAAATAAGCAATTTACAGACAAAATGATTAATCAATCAATCAATCTTTAGACTAATCAACAATGAAAATAATTATTAGTTTCTAGGGCTGCATGATATGGACAAAATTACATAACTCGATATTTATGCCAAATATCTCAATAGCAATATGATATATGATATGACTGAGTTCACACTTTTTTGAAATTTTGAGTGTAGCAACAGTGAAAATTAAGCATTCTTCAAAAAATAGCATACCAAATGGATACAAAAAATGCAGTTAGTTCACAAAATATTTTACATCCTCCTTCCTAAACCTAAAATATTTCCAAACTAGACTAGGGCACAGTGTCTAGATACAGCAGATAGTTATTGTTTTGTGCCACAACTGGTTGCAGAGATGTGATCTTCTCCCTCGATTTTTTTCTTTTTTCTTTTTCTTTTTACAGTGGTGAAGCATCAGGCTATTGAACTTATTTCAACACAGATTCCATCAGCCTCTGACACTTTTTACAGTGTTGTTCTGCCGTGTGTCTGCTCTGTGTTGTGTTGGCTTGCTTCATCAGTGTGTGCTTTATAACTCGCCCAGAAAACGCAACGTATCTCCTGGATTTTTTAATCCACAATCGGTGCAAACACAGACACAGTAGTATAAATAAAGCCTAGTAGTCTAGCCTAGCCTAGTCCATATTGTTGTCTTTTGCGATATTAATATCGCACATGTTCACGTCTAGATAACGATACAATAACCATGTATCGTTCAGCCCTAGTCCTTTCCACAACACATTACATCATATTTATTTCCATGAGTCGCTACGGAATGGTGTGTATATCTACTGTAATTACTGATATCAGAAACCTACATAAGGGCTATCCTTCATAACAGATATTTGTTGATCTGAACTTTGAATTGTTCTCTCACCTTAAGATACCTGCGGTACACCCGGATAGCTGTCTCAGGCAGGGGCAAATTTCGCACAAAGCGGAGATAAAGAGGCCAGATGCGTGGATGCTGTGTCACAGGAAGAGCTCTGAGTGCACGGTCAAATGTTCGCCGACTTCTTGTGATCTTACACTGAGACACCAGGAACTGGCAGTAATCAAGCCATATTCTGGGCATCTGGAATAAGGAAAGACACACTGTTAGTTTCGAGTGCCAATACCACAATGTACTTTACACCATAACTGTTAAGTACTACAATAATTGATTAAGAAACATCACCTTATGCATGAACACCAGTGCTCTTTCATGGCAGTTATTGACCTCCTCATAGACTGGCTCTGTGATACACTTCCCTTTGACTTGTTTCCGTCTTTCTCTCAAGTAGTTGTACCATAGCTTGTAACTGTGACGACATTGAGAAAGTGAGCAATCAATTAAAAATAAGTAAAATAAGTAAAATACATTGGAGAAAAAAAAAACACTTGAGATAGTGCACAAATCATTGTTCACAATAGAATGACAAGTTATCAAACAAACATCTAAACAAAATCTTTAAAACTAAAAACTGTAAAACACCACATATTATGTGATGTAGTATTTTCATAACTTGCTTGCTAACTTTCGCACCTCATTCTCCTGGTCAACAGAGTCTTTAAGGACTGATGTCCTCACAATAATTTGTTGACTAGGAACAATGTGTGGCCACTATATTCTCAGGGATATGCTTTCATTTTACCTGCCAGGTAGTTCTTTCAGAGCCCGTTCGTATATCATGTTTAGGATAGATTTAGGCCCATTGTGTTTGAACTCAATGTAACGCATCCAGCACTTGACTGAGTATGGGTTCCTGATGATCTCCTCTTCATAAGGTAGATCATCGTCCTCCTAAAGAGTCAAAAGTAAAAGAAAACACAATTGTAGAAACAACTTTTAGAAAGCGTTAATGTTGGATTGGCACTGTTAGTAAACCAACGCTCAATTAGATGATATGCTTAACGTTAGGTAGCTAACATTATCTAGCCGTGTTTTAAGAGACAGTATACATTGCGTTCACCGAATAGAATAGACTGCAGACACTAGCTCTGCCAGTGTGTAAGAAACGAGCATGTCTAACACTTTCTCGCAATTTGATCCTTCTAGGTTTTAGTTTATGCACCATAGCTAAGTTAACTTCAAGGCTAACGTTACATATATAGCGTTTGCCAAGCTAACTAGCTACCTAGCTAACGTTGTCATACGTTGTTAAATGACAAAGGGTGAAAGTTAACTACAAATAAATATGTAACAATTATATAAACTTACAAATATGACATCGGTTTTCCCATTTAGTGAAGGCATTTTCTTCTCGGGAAAATGCGTGTTAGATTCTAAAAGAAACTAACTTAGCTAGCTAGTTTCAATTACTTCCACTAACGTGTGCGCTCCGCAAGGCTATTTCCGTTTACGTAAGAGGGAATGTCGGGCCTGACATTCGACAACATTCGACCGCTGCATTCGACGTAATTGGAAACTTTTGTAGTAAATTTGTAGTTCGGAAGTGTGAGACTGCGCATGTCAGGATTCATAAAGGCAACACTGATATATTCAAGTAGGCACTTTCTTTGATTATGTTATTTGTAGTGTCTGCATGAGAATTGAGCATTGAATAAAGACCACGCCAATTTGATATATCTGTATGTTTCAGACACAGAACTCGATCTTCTTTGTTATAGTGTTTGATATTTTGTCCATGAGAAAAGTACAGATCAGCTTTCTCTTTGACTTGCGCAATAAAGTTAAACAAGTAAAAATTGACTGTATTTTCTTTTAATGAAGAGGGAGGGTGAAGAGCTGCTTGGCATATCCAATATAATAAATTGCTGAGAATCTACAACAGAGAAAGATACAGAAGAACCAGCAAACTTTACTCCCCGGTACCTTTATTGAAAAAGACTGTTTCAGGTCATTTAGGCCTTCCTCAGGTCTAAAATTTGTTTAGCACAAATGTTATAGAGGGGATGATAGTTAGGTGTGTCTACCAGTCACCCTCCACAAGCAGACAAATATGGAGTCCCTTGTGTCAAACAAATGACATATGATGAACATCAAGGACATTCAAAAAATATTAATCAAGAACAGATAAATAATAATTGAATTCACTTGTCAATGTTCAAGAGAAATCTCAACACATCAGGACCACTGCACAACTGATTAGGTGACCTCCAACTACTTATCTAGGTTGAAGTGGAATAGTTTGAGATAGGCACCTTCCAGTAATAGTAGCAAAAAATGCATTCAAATAGCCTACCAAAACCATATACAGACCACATATAGAATAGATATATACCAAAAAGACCAAACACTGGGAACACGTTACTCTGGTGCTGGCATCCCTTCACTGGTTAGCCTACCAGTTAACTTTCAAATAAATTTTTTTTAATTTATTTTATTTTTCCTCACCTTTCAGTCTCTGTTTTTTTCATTCCTACCCTGTTTTACTTCAGCCTGTGCCTCTTGGATTTCAATGGTTTTATTAGATGTACTCCTGTGCACCTGTTACTCTCTTTATTTCTCTTATTTATTTTGTCTTTAGTATGCTTTTATTCATCTCTTCTAGCTGTGCTTTTCATATACGTTATTTTGCATTATAATTCATCTTATTGTAAAGCACTTTCCCAGCAGGCACTTGACGTTGATCAGACGTTGGATGTTGGTTACTAGCCAACACAACTTGAAACCAACTAAATGACAACGTCAGGTTGACGTTAAAATTTCTAACTGACGTTAGTTTTAGATGTTGCATCAACATTGGCTTTTGGTTGTCCAACGTTGCAACCCATATCAACCAAGAACCAACGTTAATACAACGTAGTGTGTCTGCTGGGTTGTAACCTATGGTTTTGAGAGGTGCTATATAAATAAAGCCTTACTTACTTTTATTTGTGAAAGACTAAGAGTACAAGTGATTTAAGAACTAATTGTCACTAACTGAACTAAGAGAGCCACTACAAACCACAAGCCACAAACCAATATAGCTTGTGTAGCACCATTAAGTTCCAAACTCTTACATATGATTTATACTTGACTTCATATAAATAAAATCACTTTCCTTTTTTCATCATGTGGGTCACTTTACAAGGAGAATGTGGACATTATATTAATCACCTTGGAAAATTGGATGCATACTTCAAACCAGAAACATTAAAATAAGTGAATTGCATGACTAATCTACCTTGTTCTCTATCTATGCATATCTTCTTGCTAATCGTACTGAAAAGTATACATACATATATATATATATATATATATATATATATATATA